>BPLR01009600.1:0-20543 GCA_021605095.1 Caerostris extrusa | reverse complement strand
TAATAAAACTAACTTTATCAGTAAAAAAACATAATATTTGTTAACATTTTTATATTTTGTAGTTTATTTATGTAGTTCTTGCGTTAAAGAGACAGTTTAGTGATTAAAGGGGACAATTAAAATACAATTTAGGGATTTTTAAGGATTAAGTTTTTATATTCAAACGAAATTTTATTTATGGAATTTAAAAATTAATAAAAAGATGTTAAAATAACGAGCTGTTTTTAAAATAAGGATCTTTAAATTTTATTAAAGTTATCAAAATTTAAAAAATTAAAAAAATAATAATTGTGTGACTGGTAGAGTACAAATTTCCTCAAATTGCCAAATTTCAAGCTATTATTAATAAAACCAACTTTATCAGTAAAAAATATAAAAAATTTGATAACTTTTTGATATTTGTAGTTTATTGATGTAGTTCTTGCGTTAATGATACAGTTCAGGGATTAAAGAGGACAATTACAATACAATTTAGAGTTTTTAGGGATAAAAATTTATATTCAAAACGAAATTTTATTAGAGATTTAAATGAATAAAAAATAATTTAAAAAAATTATCTCTATTTAAAAATAAGGATCTTTAGATATTCTGAAAGTTCTTCAAATTTAAACTTAAAAAAATTAATAATTGTGTAACATGCAGAATAACAATTTTTTCAAATTGTCCCCAAGCTATTATCAATAAAACCAACTTTATCAGTAAAATAAGATAACATTTGATAAATTTTATTTAGATTTAAAATTAATGAAAAAAAACGAGCTATATTTAAAATAAAGATCTTTAAATATTCTGAGAAAGTTATTTAAACTTAAAAAAAAAATAATAACGTGATTTGTAGAGTACAGAATTTCTTCAGAATGACACCAAGCTATTATCAATAAAACCAACTTTATCAATAAAAACATGTAACATTTGATAAAATTTTATTACAGATTTTAAAATTAATGAAAAATTACCTATATTTAAAATCTTTAAATGCTCTTTAAAGTTAATTAAATTTAAACTTAAAAAAATAATAGTGTGATATGTAGAGCAGAAATTACTTCCAAAATGACACTAAGTTATTGTTAATAAAATCAATTTTATCAGTAAAAACATAACATTTGACAAATTTCATTAGAGATTTAAAATTAAAAAAAAAAAAACGAACTATTTTTAAAAATAGGAACCTTTAAATGTTCTGAATGTAGTCCAAATTTAAACTTAAAAAAATAATATGTGTAACTTGCAGAATACAGTTTTTCAAAATGTCACCAAGCTATTATCAATAAAAAACGATTTTTATCTGTAAAAACCACAACATTTTATAACTTTTTGATTTTTGTAGTTCATCAATCCAGTTCCTTGAATTAATGATACAATTTAATTGCATCTTGCATGCCAAATGGAGGCCCATTTTATTTTTCCTCACAATTTAATAAGAGACACCTCCTGACGATTACTCTCCCCGCGTGTTCATTTTCCTTGCTTTCACGCAGACAGCTCCCCCTCCCCCGCCAAATCATCGCCGGGCTGAATCGCCCATTGATCGAATATCTGAAAGCCTGTAGACGCTTGTCGCCGGCCATTGTGTTGGCAGAAATGCTAACGGACCCGTAATTCGAGTTCTCGCGCCAAATGCTAATGGAACGCATTCATATCCTACGGTGGCGGGCTCAGTTTAATGGAAATTTCACCCCTTCAGGGAGATGTGGAAATTTTAGTAGTAGTTCTGTAGCTGCAGAAAACGTTGCTTATGATCTCCTCTGGGCAAATAGCAGCTGTAGTGGAAGTGAATAAATGAAAGTTTCTTCTCCAAGAACAAATGAATGGGTTGAATGAGATTAATAAGTTTGTTTAATTTGGGCATATATTTGTATTTGTATCATTATGATGATATGTTGGTAGTTATCTAGATGGATATGAAGAGGAAGTAATATAATAAATACATTATTAGGGGAAAGAGTAAGTAATAACTTGTCAGCTCATGTCATTATTTGATTATTATTCATCAAGACATTGTGTACTTCAAAGTCGCACCAAAGACACTATAAACGGACTTCTTTATTTGAAGTAATTAAATTATATATACATATATATATATACAGAGAGAGCGAGAGGAATAGATGGATAGATATAGTTATATTTGCGATTTTGCGGGAATGTCTTGCCAAATAACAGAAGTACATATCCGGCATTGTATGCTTTTTGAGTTTCACAAGGGCAGTAACGAAACAATTGTTAAAAACATTTGAGGTGTTTATCCAAGTGCATTAGACGTTCTTAAATATCAAAAATGATTTTCTAATTTAGATCTGGTAATTTTGATCTTTCCGGTTTGTATCTCTCAGGAATATTAGACAAACAACTTTAGACATTAATGAGTTAAGAGCGGAAGTGGGAGCAAAGGCAATCCAGATCGAAGTCTGAGAATGGAAAACTGTCTGATGCTCTTAACCAACCTTAATAGACCATCCAAGAACATTTGCAGCAGATTATTGGAATATACAAAGCATTGGTTTGAGATTCTCATAATCTGTCCGAAGAAAAGAAAACTAACCAATCCACCACATGCAATTTATTACTTGAACGGCTCAATATAGAAGCGTTTTTTGATCTCTTGAAAAATAGGTCTCCTATGATAATCCAAAACGCAAAATGCATAGGCTCAAAAAATTAAATTATTATTCTCAGAATTAGCCAAATATACATCCCAAAAAGGCGCTTTTTCGTGTTTGATAGAATTTTCGCGGAGTCATTCATTTTGAAGTGATGAAACCTGGACAAACTATGAATGCAGACCTTTAGTGTGTTGAAGTTAATCAACCTTTAATTGAAAAGATCCCGGCGATTGTTAACAGAAAAAGATTTATTCTGAAGATTTATTCGATGAGGCATTACCACACTGAGTAAGACGAAACTAGGAGAAAAAAATTAATGAATTGGGATGCGAAGTACTACTGCATTCACCATACACGTCTGACATTTCCATTTATTTCGATAGCTACAACACTTTCTATGTGACAAAAATTTAAATTTGGATGATATCCAAAATGCTTTCTCAAGATGTTTTGCTCAAAATCAACTGATTTTAAATGTTCTGATATTGAAAGTTTGCATCCTTTTATTTGTTTTAACTTGATGCCAATAAACGACATTAATTTCCAATTTTTTCAAATTATCTATGTATGCTACACCTTCAGCTAAATTTGTAATCAATTTATTTGCTTCAATAATTTCATTTTTCTTTCATTTAAATTGCAACAAAACAAAAATTTTCCAAGAAAAAAATTAACATTTAAAAGAAATTGTTCTATATACATCACTAGCAGTTATAATTCATCTCGTTTTCAATGGCGCAACAGCCCTTGCGGCCAAGGCCATCTGCCTAAAGTGGATTCCAGTGTTTGTAGTATAAACATCCATGGTATGTAATAACCACTATACTACAAACCACAACAAACATCCATGGTACCGCAGGACTGACCTGTGGGAGAAACTTCACAGTAGTCACCCACACAGTAGTCGCCAGTACCTAGAACCACCAGTGTCAGAACGCTAGTCCCTCGGCCATCAAGCCCTTGTGATACTTATTATCAGCCTTATATTATAATACCTATAAGTTCCTTACTATAATAAGCAAAAGCCTTCATATTCTTATTATTAGAATAAGCAATGTCAGTAACAACACATTGAAAAAGAATAATATTCTGACATTCAGCATTGTTTTTATAATTATTATACACATCTAACTATTTGAAAATATAGTTTTTAACTTCCTTCATTTTGAACATATTTACAAAACTGTTTTTATCTAAGAAAAACCGAATCGAAATATTTTTACAAGAAACTGTTTGCGAAGTGTTTGATTTATGACATTTAATTTCTTTTCGCAAAGCTCCAGTAATGAATGGAAAAGGGTTAATTAAACGCACTGCTCAACTGGGATTAAAATTAAGAAGATTCCCTTGAAAGCGCTAAATTAAAACAAATTCATTAAAATACATGGATGCATGTTTAAGCTGGAAGAGCTGAAATCCTTTTTTTTTTTTCTCTTTTTTAATTTTTTTCTTTAGTAAATTTTGTTCATTTTTGTTAAGGTTTGATCCTAAAAAAAAAAAAAAAAAACTCTCTCATTTATATATATTTTTTTTCTCTATAAAAAGTAATTTCAGAAATAATTAGTTTCTATAACTTTCTTTCAACTACTGAGAATTCGTTCGAATGTATAAAACTGAAAAACTAATTAACGTATAGTTATAAATTAATACAAATTTATAAAAGAAATGAGATAATATTTAATACAGAAACGTTAAATTGCTTAAATAGCTAAATTAAATTTTATTTGTAATATAATGATAATAAAATTGAAGTAAAATTTAAATTACTGCAATACACAAAGATCATGTATTCAGGTATGGATAGGAGCGTATTACATTTTTTTAATTTATCGAAATAAAATTTAAGATACTTTTAGATGGTTTCATTATTAATTAGGTTTATTTCATCAGAGGTTATTTTTTAAATAACATAAAAATAATAATTAAATTGTACATAAAAAATATAAATCTTTTTAATCATGATCATTATTTTCATAAATTGTGTCTTTGGAAATTAATCATTACTGTCGATTTAATAATTTTTTTTTTATTTATGAATAATTTGTGCCCATAAACAATAAGGCTTCTTAAAAATGTAATAAATATTAAAATGCTTTAATTAAAAATAACAGTCGAACTGAAAATTTAAATGTGTTAATAATTAGTTATTTAATTATTTATTTATTGTTCTTTTCTTTCTTTTTTTTTTTTTTTTTTAAAGGATATCTGTTTATGACGTGCTTATCAGTATGTTCAGTATGCATATTTTTATGAATTTGTGTAGTAAAATAATGCATTAAAATATTTTTTAAATCATATTCAGTTATAAGATTATCAATATCAGTTATAAGATTAATATTTATATTAGTATGCAATTAGCGTAAAACATTAGCAGTCAACATTTCTTTTAAAAACTTAATTATTTAGTAATGCATTTTATAAGGAAAAATTAATTATTTTAATAATGCATTATTAAAATAATTAATAGCACATTAAAAACTTTATTTTTAAATCATACAAATATATATATATTATTAAAGATAAATCCTACTATCTCGATATAGTTAAGATATTTCATACATTATAGATAATCTTATAAAAAAAAAAAGAATTTCATTATGGGTAACCATACATACTACTGTATTGGCGTCCTGTCTACTAGCATTCTTCTTTTTCATTGGCGCAGCATTTTCATGGTGAGCCAAGGCCGTCTGCCATCTGGCAGATTTCGCGACAGGAGACATTTCGTTCTTACGGGTTGGAATATCAGCCTGACTGAGACTAGATCAGCTTTATATTAGACCAGGACCTACTATTTAAAGTGGATTCCGAACTACAAACTACTACAAAAATACTGCAAACATCCATGGCATAACTGGAACTTGAATCTGAAGCTTGAGGCATCGAGTACCAGAGATTTATCCACCTCGTCATCAGGCCCCAACTATACATTAATATGATAAATTTTCCTAAATAAGGCACGTTACAGAAGAATTTAGCCTTTAAATGCATTTGTTATTTCTAACCTAAATTTTCAAGTAAAAATTTCAAGTAAACTTTTATTATAAAAGTTACAGGAAATGACAACATTCCAAGACGAATGACTCTTTCAAAGACAAATACCTAAATATCAAAAGATCGAAATTAAGAAAAGACACAATGAGTAAATGAACCATCCAATTAATCTTAGTTTCCCAAAGCTGGGTTAGTTTCCAAAAATATTACTCAGAGCATGTTAGCAACAAAAGATAATGGAAAGAGTGAGAGATAAAAAAACAGAACCAGATCACATTATTACTTAACAACCAAAAGTCCACGAAAATATTTACAGTGAAACAATTTAGAATCCTTTCAGCATGGTAAAACGCTTGTCAAACTGTCGGCGTAAAATGTGTCGCCCTAACACCAACCATCTTAGAAGGTTTTCCTCTTTATTTCTTGCAAGCCACGGAAAAAAATCCCAGATTAATGATTACCATGGGAATGCTTACCAAACCAAAGGTGGTACAGCTCATTTTTAAGATTCGAGTCATACTTTTATATATTTTTTTTTTCTTCTACCATCGTATAATTTTTCTTTAGCTCTTCGACTGAAGTCAAAAGTTCTTGCCTCCTCATTAGCTTAGTTCGCGTAAAGGATATCGAAAATTGAAGGTTTGTTAAAGCAGGTAAATTCAGAACTTCATTTTACCAGCATGGTAGTTTTATGTACCAGGCTAAAAGGAACTACGACAAAATTCTTGTGAGAAAGAAGAAAATAAGAAAAAAAGATTGAAAACTTGAATAACGAATCGTGTTTAACCTCTGGCTTTGTGTGTGATCCCCATCTTTCTTTGTTGTGCCCAAATAAAAGCACCGATGCTTATGGAAATCTGGGAACTCTGCCCTGGGTACATTTTGCTATTGTGTTTGCTGTAGTTGTGGAAAGAAGTAATACACTTTCGAAAAATATGTAATACAGTAGAATTGTTTTTTATGAAATAAAGTTGGCTTGAAATAAATGTAAAAGTTGTTCTAATAATCTGTAATGTGTAAATATAATGGTGAATATATGTAAGCTTAGATGATTATATGTAAGCATATTGGAGAAGTATAAAAATGTGTTCAAGTGTTAATATTATTAAGAAATATTAAATTTTTTATACTTATTTCAGTAAAGCGGTTTTTTTAAACAGTTATCTACAAATAAATGTGGAAGTCATTTTAATCATGCGTTATGTAATCATTATATGATGATGTGTCAGTATAGTGGTGTTATAAAAAGCATTTTACTGTTGAATTAGAATGACAGTATTATTAATAATAATATTCAAATACATAAAGTTGTAAGAGAAGTTAGCTTGAAATAAGTGTAGAAATTATAATAATAATTTGTTATGTGTCAGCATAATGCAATTATACGAAAAAGCATAATGCATTTATGAGAAAGCATTATGTTTATACATTTTGGTGTTAAGTATGAAAATAACTATTTTATTGTTGCATCTGATACGAGAATATGTATATTAAAATTTATAAAAATCTGTAGTGTTTTATTATTTTTAGAAATAGGTTAACTCTCATTTCTTAAAGTCTTATCAAATTGATTAAACAATTGATCACACAAAACACTTCTATCCAGGAAATTAGGTTTTCTTTTATTAGTAGTAGTAGTATTATCTAACTACGGTTTAGTAAGGATTCCTTACCACTGCAAATATCCATGGCACAACAGAAATTCGAGTCCGAGCATATGGCATCGAGCACCTGGGAGCTAGCCACTTGTCCATCAGGCCCCAACCATACATTAATATGGTAGTTTAATCTAAAAGAAGACACATTACTGAAAAATTTCCGCCATTAAAATGCATTTGCCATTTCTAATCTAAATTTTCAAGTAAAGTTTCATTATAAAAGTTACAACAAATGGTAGAATTCCAAGACAAATAGCTCATTCAAAGATAAATATCGAAATCTCAAAAGATCGAAATTAAGAACAGACATTATGGGTAAAATGAAGTATCGAATTAATCTGAGTTTCCCAAAGCTGGGCTAGTGTCCAAAATATTACTCAAAGAATGTTCGCGATAAAAGATAATGGAAAGAGAAAGAAAAAACCAGAACCCATATCACATCATTACTTAACAACCAAAAAGTCCACGAAAATACGATTTACAGTGCAACAATTTAGAATCCTTTCAGCATGGTAAAAACGCTTGTCAAACTGTCGGCGTAAATGTGTCGCCCTAACACCAGCCGTCTTAGAAGGTTCTCCTTTTTTTTGCAGGCCACGGAAAAGATTTCAGATTAATGATTACCATGGGACTACATACCAAACCAAAGGTGGTACAGCTCATTCCTGAGATCCAGACTTACTTTTATATATACTTTTTTTTTTTCTGTACCATGTTATAATTCTTCTTTGCGTCTTCGACTAAAGTTAAAAGTTCTTGCCTCGTCATTAGCTTAGTTCTCCTAGAGGATATCGAAAATTTGATGGTTTGTTAAAGGAAGGATATTCAGAACTTCATTTCACCAGCTAGGTAGTTTTATGTACCGGCTAGGGAACTGCGACAAAATTCTTGTGAAAAAGAAAGAAAAGAAAAAAGAATGGAAACTTGAATAACGAATCGCCTTTAACCTCTGCCTCTGTGTGAGATCTCCATCTTTTTGTTGTGCCCAGATAAAAGCACAGATGCTTCTGGATATCTGGGAATTCTGTCCTGGGTGCATTTTTGCTATTGTGTTTGCTGTAGTTGTGAAACGAAGTAATACGCTTTCGAAAAATGTTGTTTAATACAGTAGATCTGTTTTTTATAAAATAAAGTTGGCTTGAAATAAATGTAAAAGTTGTTCTAATAATCTGTTACGTATAAATATATTGGTAAATGTATAGTTGCTTAGAGTGATTATGTTTAAGCATAATGGTGAAGCATAAAAATATATTCTTCCTTTAAAGTAGTAATATTATTAATAAATATTATTTTTTTATATTTAATTCTATTAATTTTTAAGAAAGTTATCTTTATATATAAACGTGGAAGTTATTTTAATCATATATTATGTAGTCATAATGTGCTTATGTGTAAGCATAGTGGTGTTAAGTATAATAAACGCATTTTTACTGCTGCATTTAAATGGAATAATATATAATATTCCCCTTATATAAGAGAAATCTGAAATAAATGTAGAATTTATAATAATAATTTGTTATGTGTAATCATAATGTAATTAATATACGAAAGCATAATGCATTTATGCGTTAGCATTGTGTTATTATAGGTATACATTTTGGTCTTAAGTATGTTATTGTTACATAATGTAATAATTTAATTTATATATATATATATATAAATTAAATTATTACTTTAAATTATTAATATAAATTAAAAAAGAAGTTGAGGTTTTCTTTCAAACTTAAAGCTATTTAATATTATATAAACAAGATATATAACATATTATAAACAAGATTATTTAAATTCATAAACTTTTAAATTACAAGTCATTTAAACATAATATGCATTGTAATATTTATATCATAAAAATGATAAACTAACTCTGCTGTCTTATACTTTACGCTGTTATTTTTACACCTTTTGTAAGAAAAGTAAATGTCAAATTAAATTTCATTTCGGTTTACTAAACTTTTAACGACATTTATAAATATCCATAACATTTAAAATTTCGCTAAACTGATTGAAACTGTATCAAACTGGTTTAATATTGAGCGAACTTGGAATCAGGCCAAATGTAATATTTCTTTTTTCACGGGAATCATGGGATGTCAGAAGATCTCCTGCCCTCCACGATGTGATCCTTTTTCAAAAGGCGGCTGTGTCAGCCAAGCTTGTGCTTCCTGCTTCAAGGCAGCGGGATAAGAATGATTATAAAGTAGTGCTTTTGCTAACTTAACAAACTTTTAGCACTGTTAATGTAACGCTTTTAAATATTAATATGTGTAATTAAATAAGTATAATTATCCTAACAGGTTGTAACACCATTACATTATAAAGTTGTTATGGTCAAAGGAAATTTTATATTCTATTCAGAAGTCTATTATTGTTTTAAGTGTTCCTTCTCTTAGGCAAAAGAATAATAAAAGCATAAACCAACAAATAAATTTGAAATATCCTAATAAGACCGTACATTATTTTCAGAGTACGACAAAGCTTATTATTTGTTACAACTTAACCCTGTATTTCTTTTCATTCATGAAAAGTATTAAAAATGAGGGAGAAAGAATGGCAAAAATGCGGAAATCCTATCTAACTAATGCATCTGAAATCCTTAAATTGTAGAAAAAAAGGAGGCCATCTTATAAGAAATTAAAGCAACTTATTGATGGAAACCTCAATTTATTGTTATGGAAGGAGATTATAACACTCAACGAAATTGCGTTGTTTTTCATTTTTTCCTGACGTGCCTTCTCATTTCCGATTAATTCCTCTTTTTTCTTCTTCTTTTATTTCTTTTATTCTTTTTTCGCTTTTATTATCATTCGAACATTTAAAACCGCCGTAATAGCTTTAAGATGGTGTCGATGGTTTCTGTCTTCGAAAACTTTAATGCCATGTTTACGAAAATCATTGCCTCCAAAATATGAAATCATAAACAAAACGGCGTTTTGTTAAATTGGGATATTTATCCCGTTATTCATTTATTGCTGAGTAGATAGTGTTAAGAAATAAGGGGGGGGCAGGAAATGAAGCTCAAAAAGGTTTTCTTTACGATTCGTGACTTCATTCTTTTAATGTTCATTCCCATTTTGTTTTTGCATTTCGTTTGATAACTGTTCTGTCGGTAACATACGAGATTTTCACTAATTGTTTCATTTTGCTAGTGCATTGCAAAAATATTTCTAATGTTTCAAATATTTTATTAAAGGGTATTTATTTATATTTATACAATAAAATCGTATTATTCCAAAGCGTTGTGTACAAATGCAATCTTTTTAAATTGTTTTTATTATCAAGGTCTGCTTAGTTACAACAAGTTTTAAGTAATTCAATATAAACAATATTTTATATAAGCAATAGATAATGTAATGCACTATAAACAATACATTTACTCACTATTATTAATTTGCACTGTTTCACGAAACAATCAGAAAAAGAATTTAAAAAAGTTATTATTTAATATTTGTATTTAAACCGATAGATTTAATTTTTCTGCAGGAATAAATATGGGCTGTTGATGCTTAATTGTTATAACAGCGATTGATTATTTCATTCAGACTTCTAAACAAAAGCAATGCTATTATCAACGCGGTGATATAGAAAAAGTGAAAATCTCCGTTATATCACCCTTCTTATTTTTACTTACGTTATCGTTTCCGTTTTAATGGATATGTTCGTGTGCATTGAGAGTTTACAAATCAAGTTATGCTTTTAGATATTCATATTAGATTAAGTAAGCATAACAACGTATCGTGCATATATGCATATATATATAAATATATATATGAGATATTTATCAGCATGTCAGATTTATATCAAATTCAACATTATTCAGACACCACAAGTATGTTAGGGTCTTTAATAAAAAAAATAAACCCATAAATCAATACAAAGGATAATCGTACTGTACGCAGTCATCCCTTCCAAATTTTTTTTTCGCAATTTTAATGAATACCACCGGAGGTACTGATTTGAAATATCCACCTTTCTTCAAACGTATAAATTTTCCAGCCTAAAGATTTGTCCTGCCAATAAAAGATCTTCAGATTTTGAACTGAGATTTGTTCCGAGGTAGGTCCAAGTCCATTATAAATAACGTAAAGTTATCTTTAATAAATCATTAAGCCTTTGATTCCTGGGTAAGGTATCATCTCAGTGAGGACGAGCTATTCCAGGACGAGCTAAAACAATTCCCCTCTGGAAGAATGCAAAGCCCGATGGTCCTTTTGCACCAATAACCACAGCCTGAACAGAATCTATAATTAGCCCTGAAGCCAGGGGCCGAAGGAAGGGATACCCCTGGAAATTAAGGGTAATAAATTATTCATGTTCCCTTCAGCACACTGTCAACAAGGTCTCCATTACACCAGTGCAGTGATGGAATATCCGGCGTGTGCAATGGCTGCAATTATTATGCTTATCGGAGGCTTAGATGTGGGACGGTTGAGCTAAATATGACGTATGTATCCCATTGCCCATTATGGTCTGCGGCTGGGATTGGAAGAGTCAAGATTATATTGAGGATGTTTAGAAAGAGAAGTGGATGACGTCACGCATGGCCTGCATTGAGCTAATCTCGTGGTCGAAGTCTCGTCTCGTATTTGGAATGTCTTTTTATACTCTTTATAAATATAGATATTTTCAAATGTCCTTTTATAATCTTATTGACGAAAGTGTTTTATAATCTTATTGGTTGAAAGTTTTTTTATATTCTTATTTTTGTATACCATATTATATTCTTATTTTCAATGCCTTTTTATAATCTTTTTTAATATCTTTTATCTCTCTTTTCAAATGCCATTTTATAATCTTATTGGACGAAAGTTTTTTATAATCTTATTTGTTGAAAAGTTTTTTATATTCTTATTTTTTTGTGTACCTTATTATATTCTTATTTTTCGAATGTCTAATTTTATAAACTTTTTTAATATCTTTTATCTCTCTTTTCAAATGTCATTTTATAATCTTATTGGCCAAAAAGTTTTATATTCTTGTTTTTGTATACCTCATTATATATTCTTATTTGTAGAATGCCTTTCTTATAATCTTTCATAATATCTTTTATCTCTTTTCAAATGCCATTTTATAATCTTATTGGACGAAAGTTTTATAATCTTATTTTTTGTATACATTATTATGTTCTTATTTTCTGTATATATTATTATCTTCTTATTTTTTGTATACATTATTATATTCTTTTTTTCAAATGTCTTTTTTTTAATATTTTTTATCTCACAAATGTCATTTTATAATCTTATTTGTCGAATGTCTTTTATATCCTACTTTGCGAATGTATTCTATATCCTTATTTTTCGAATGCTTCTTTTAATCCTTATTATTCGAATGTTTCTTTTTTTTAATCCTTATTATTAGAATAGCTTTTTTATGTTTATACTCTTTCGAATTTTTTCATAAACTTTTTTTCGAATATAGTTATTATTTTTCGAATGTATTTATATTCTTCTAATGTCTTTTTATATTCTTATATTTCAAAAATCTTTTTATGTTCTTATTTTTCGAATTTCCTTTATGTTCTCATTTTTCGAATATATTTTTATATTCTTATTTTTCGAATGTCTTTTTTCTTTTCTTATTTTTCGAATGTTCATTTTTATCATTCTTATATTACAAATATCGTTTGATAATCTTATCTTTGAATTCATTATTTATCTCATCTTCGAATGCTTTTTTATAACCTTATTTTTCGAATGCTTGTTCTAATTTTTTTTTCGTCATCCATTTTTGTATTCTTATTTTCGAATAACATTTTTATTCTTTATTTTCTAAATGTCTTTTCTAAATGTCTTACTGAAGAAGGGTTAAATTATTAACAAGATGATTCTCATTTTGTTTACTTTAACGATCTTTTAACAAAGGACAATTATGTGGCAATCCACACTTTTTAACACCCTCATATGTTGTTAGCCGTTATATTTATTTAATTAATATATTTATACAAATTTTTTTTAAATGTATAGTATAAAAATCTCTTATACAATAATTTTTGTTTTTCGTATTAATTTATAAATATTAGAAGTTAATACATGCAATATTGTACAAAATATTAACAGTCTTGAAGTATAATTTAATTTTTCTTCGATTTTAAAGATAACTGCAGCAAATAAATTGAAGTTCAATTGTCATCATATATTTGTGATATAAGGCTTTCCAAGAATATGTTATTTAAGTAAAAAAACATCTTTTTAAAAAAAAAAAAATGTGATCTGGGATTTGTAATTCCTCTGTTTTTATATACCAAAATAAATAAATTTCACATTAATGGAAACATGACATGGAAATAAAAACCAATCCTCTTCACTGTGCATCATAAAATGCAATGCCATTTATTGCAGTAGATGTGGATTTTACCATTGCAGTCGCAATTTTTACATTGATTGCTTCGCTTTTATCATCAAATTATGGTAAATTATCCAGTCATTAATAACGTCGAGAACAGGAAACAAAAGCCACTTTTTGGCATATGTTTTTTATTTTGTACAATAAGCGATAACGATGATCTATCCCTTTTTTATTTTTTGTTAAACCAAATAGATCTGAAGATAGATCTTGACATAATAGAGTTTATAGAATCCGTTCGAAATTTCCATCTATTGTTTCATTAATAAACTTTTAAATCTTTTGTTTCAAATGATTTTCGTCTCTAACTAATATTTTTGTTGTTGTTGTTGTAAGATACAACAGAACTATCATCAGAAACTTCATTTTTTGAATTTTCAAATACATCACCACCTATATACATATGTTTTTAATAATAATAATTTTGTGTAATATAAAGTTTAAATTAATTACTGAAAAACATTTCCAAGTACTTTTTAACAAAATTTACCTTTTTGTAACAGATCATGCATTCAGCATTCAACTATGTACTGTTTTAAACCGTGTTCTGTATTTGTTGTAAACCATATGCTGTATTAAATAGCTTTAAGTTCTAAGAAACATAATTTTTTTTTAAATTTAATTTTTTTTTAATTATCATGGAAAAATATTAACACTTTAATTGATTTCTAATCTATATATATATATATATATATATATAATTGCTTCGAAAAATATTTTTTTTGTATTTATTCAATTTAACCTATTAGTTAATCTGTTTTTAAAAATAAAGTACTACAGTTTTTTAAAATTTTATATACTTTTTATTGCATCTTATACAGCAATAAAATACTTATTTTTATACTTAACACCGAAATGTATACTACATAATCACATGATGCTTAAGCATGAAGGCATTATGCTTCTATATTTCGTATTATTCTTACAAATGACTATAATAAATTCTACATTTATTCCATGTCAACTTCTCTTGCAGCTCAGTAAATGGAAATTTTATTATTAATAATATTTCCATTCAAATACAGCAGTAAAATGATTTTTATACTTAACACCACTATGCTACACATCATCATAACATGATACACATAAAACATGATTAAAATAACTAACATAATTATTTGAATATAACTTTTCTTTAAAAAACAGCGTCGCTGAAATAAGTATAAAAGTTTGATATTTATTAATAATATTCCCACTTCAAATGAAGAACACATTTTTATACTTCCCATTATACTTACCTAGCACCCTAAGCACCTATACACTACCATTATATTTAAACATAACAGATTATTAGAGAAACTTTTACATTTATTTGAAGCCATCTTTATTTATAAAAAAAACAGTTCTACTGTATTAAATAACTTTTTTTTTCGAAAGCATATTACTTCGTTCCACAGCTACAGCAAACACAATAGCAAAATATACCCAGGGCAGAATTCACCAGATTTCGCAAAATCATCGGTGCTTTTACTTGAGCACAACAAAGAAAGATGGAGATTTCACACAAAACCAGAGGTTAAACGCGATTCGTTATTCAAGTTTCCATTCTTTTTTTTTTTTCTTCTTCTTTCTTAACAAAATTTTGTCGCAGCCCTTTAGCCTGGTACATAAAACTATCACGCTGGTGAAAATGAAGTTCTGAATTTCCATCCTTTTTAAAACCTTCCAATTTTCGATATCCTTTACGCGAACTGAGCTAATGACGAGTCAAGAACTTTTAACTTTAGTCGAAGAGCAAAGAAGAATTATAACATGGTACAGAAAAAAAAAATATATAAAAGTAAGTTTCGATTTTAAGAATGAGCTGTTCCACCTTTGGTTTGGTATGTATTCCCATGGTAATCATTAATCTGAGATCTTTTCCGTGGCCTGCAAGAAATAAAAGAGGGAAAACCTTCTCAAGACGGCTGGTGTATGGGCGAACATTTTACGCCGACAGTTTGACAAACGTTTTGCCATGCTGAAAAGATTCTAAATTGTTGCACTGCAAATCGTATTTTCGTGGACTTTTGGTTGTTAAATAATAATGTGATCTCGGTTATGGTTTTTTTTTTTTTTTTTCTTCTTCTATTATCTTTTGTTGCGAATATTCTTTGAGTAAATTTCGGAAACTAACCCAGCTTTGGGAAACTCAGATTAATTGGATTGTTCATTTACTCATAGTGTGTGTCTTAATTTCGATCTTTTGAGATTTCGGTATTTATCTTTGAAAGAGCCATTCATCTTGGAATGTTGACATTTCCAGTAACTATTACAATGATACTTTTACATAAAATGTTTTACTTGAAAATTTAGATTAGAAATAACAAATACATTTAATGAATAAATTCTTTTGTAATGTGTCTTTAGATTAAATTATCATATTAATGTATAGTTGGGGCCTGATGGACGAGTGGCCAAAACTCTGGCGCTCGATGCCATAGGCTTCAGCGTCGAGTTCCAGCCGTGCAAAGGATCTTTGTAGTGGTTCGAATCCATTTTAAATCGTAAGTTCCAGTCTAATATAAATCTTGCCTGTCTAATATAAGGCTTAGTCTAGGCTGGCCTCCCTATCCGTAAAAAGAAAATGTCTTCTGCAGCGAAATCTGCCAGTTGGCAGACGGCCTTGGCCCACCATGGGTCTGTCGACCTCAATGAAGAAGAATGTGGTGCTACCCATAATGCAATTTTTTTTTTTTGGAAACGATTGTCTGAAATGAATGCAATATTTTATCTATATAGAGGTAGTAGGATTTATCTTTCAAAATTTAAGTATTTTTAAGATTTAAAAATTTTAATATTTTGTGAATTACTTTTTTAATAATGCGTTATTAATTAATTATTTTTGACTTAAAAAATGCATTGATAAATAATTATTTTTTGAAAAGAATTTGTTAACTTTGTATGTATTACGTTAATTACATAGAAATAGAAAAATTCTTCTTACAACTTTATTTAGTTTATATGATTTAGAAAAAGATTTTATTGCAATATTTTAATACACAATACATAAGAATATACATTCTTATCTTACTAATAAACATGTCATAAGCAGATATCCTGTCACATAATTAAATAATTGAAATATTTAGAATTCGAAAGTTATTTTTAATTAAAGTAATTTACTATTTATTAAATTTTTATAGAAATTTTTATTGTTTATAGACATACATTTCTGATGAATAAAAAAAATAAGTGATAAAATCGATAGTAATTATTAATTTCAAAGACACAAGTTATAGAAAAAAATGAACGTGATTAAAACATTTATATTTCAGGTGCAGTTTAATTATATTTTATGTCATTTAAAACAACCTCTGATGAAATGAAACCTAATTAATAATTCTAAAGAATCTTAAATTGTATTCGGAAAAATTAAAAAAAAAAAAATAATAATATGCTCTTATCCATACTTGAATAAATAGATCTTTGTATATTGCAGTAAGTTAAATATTATTTCAATTTTATTATCATAATATTAAAAACAAAATTTAATTTAGCTATTTAAGCAATTTAACATTTCTGTATAAAATATCAGCTCGTTTCTTTTATAAATTTGTATTAATTTATAAATATACTTAAGTATTTTATCAGATTATACATTAGAACGAATTCTCAGTAGTTGAAAGAAAATTATAGAAACTAATTATTTCTGAAATTACTTTTTATAGAGAAAAAAATATAAAAGAGAGAGACAATTTGTTTTTCTTTTTTTTTTGTTACTTTTTTTAGGACCAAACCTTAACAAAAATGAAACAAATTTACTTAAAAAAAAAATTAAAGGAAAAAAAAATGGTTTAGCTCTTCCAGCTTAAACATGCAACCATGTATTTTTAATGAATTTGCTTTTAATTTAGCGCTTTCAAGGGAATCTTTCTTATTTTTAATCCGAGCGTTTAATTAACTCATTTTCCATTCATTACTGGAGCTTTAGGAGAAGAAATTAAATGTCATAAATCAAACACTTCGCAAACAGTTTCTTTGTAAAATATTTCGTTTGAGTTTTTCTTATACAAAAACAGTTTTCTAAATATGTTCCGAAATGAAGGAAATGGAAATCTAAAACATTTGGTTTACGGAGAAGAAGAATAACTTATTTCCATGTTATTTTCAATTATTTTCATTTTCAATTTCCATGTTAGATGATTATAATAATTATAAAAACAATGCGGAACACCAAAATATTATTGCTTTCAATGTGCTGTTATTGGCATTACTTATTGCGAATAATAATGATACAAGGGCTTCGATTATTATAATAAGGGTCTTACGGGAAGTATTATAATATGAGGCTGATGCGGATAAAGGGGCCTGATGTGGCGATTCACCGTAAGCACCTCCCGGTGCTGCCAGGTTCATGTCCCGGTGGTGCCGCTTAAATGTTTGTAGTGCTTCGAATTCCACTTTAAACCGTAGATCCCTGCCCAATATGATCATAGAAAGTAGTGGGTGTAGTGTTACCTGCGTCCGAGTATTCTTCAAGCTACAGGGGTCCCCTGTGTAGTGATAAATGCAGTAACAGCGGTGCAGCCCTTACTTATAGCATAAAGATTAACTGTCTATGTATTGCTAGCTGCATTAGAACGACACCATTAAGCATATAATTTTCTTTTTATATATGTGGAGAATTAAAAATACGATAAAATACTATCACCACCCTACCGTGTAAAATTAAAAACATCTCATTTCCCGGAAATTGCCAGTAGGTAATCGCCTTTGATCCACCATGGGGCTGTTGGGGAATTATTGAAGAAAAGTTAGTGATGGATATATAGAGCAATTACTTTCGAAAGCTCATTTTTTTCTAGAAAATTTCCACTGATTTCTAAATATTTGTTATAGAAAATTGAAATTACCATTTGAAGTAAATAAATAGATTGCAAATTTAAACATGACTTCATAAATACAGATGAGTATGGCATGCATAGATAATTAGGAAAATATGAATAGCTTGTGTGCATTGAAAAAAAAATAATTTTTCGTGCATGCAAAATAGTTTATGCATCTATCAGATAAAAAGTAATAACATACTATATATTGCTACTCAAATAACTGTAATAAATAAAAATTTCTTGTATTAGTTGGTACTTAACTGAATATTGAAAAATTGTTTTTAATTATATTGCCTTTTGTACTAATAAACCTATAATCAAAGCACAGGTATTTAATGCCTCCTTAAGACTTTGTATTTTGATCTCTTTAATAAAATTAAAATATTTCTACCCTGAATATAATAAATATATAAAACCGAAATATAATATTCAGGATATATTTAAAAAATAAAAACCAAGTGCGTACATGAAAATGCGGGGCCGAAGAAGAAAGTATTTTCACTCCAACTTTTATTTGCTTACATTTTTTATTTGATAGTTTATTCAGCAAGATATAAAATTTTACAAAACAAAATGTAAAGTAACAAATAGTAAGGGATATTAGATGACCACTGAGATTCAATGTATATTTATGAGTGATGAAAGATTTATATATTTGCAACACATCTTTTCTATTTTCACTGATAGATTTGTCTTCTCTTTACATATACTTCTTACAATACCATCTTTAAAAGATTTTTGCTACGAGTATTGCCCATTGGCTTAGTGTTACACTTTTTAGAATTAATATTTTTGTGGAATTAAACATAATCAGCAAATGCATTTTGAAATGTGTTTTTCTTTTGATGTAATAGTTGTACTAATGTAATAGACAAGGCAAAAATAGCTTGCTGATGTAATCCAACTTATTCAGAATCTTTTTACAAATAAAATAATTTTTTTAAGTTATGAAATTCATGTTGGATTCGTGACATAGTGGTATTATGCGTGGCTAGTGAGCAGAACTTTTGATTCCTCTGAAGGCGTTGTCAGGAAGAGACTCAATGGCACAGTGGCAAAATATATGCCAGAAAGAAAGTGTCGCACTAACGTTAGGCTGTTTTTCTTCTACATACTGCTAAAAGACTTCTCATAAATCACGTCCTACCATTGTTGTTGTCCATGGTCTATATAATTTGAAAACGACCCACTGATGTTCAACAAAAAAAAACATTTAACAACTAATCTTGCAATAAATAATATTGTTTCTAGAGTTATTACATCACTCTTAATACTTGCTTGAAAATGTCAGAGAAAATAATTAAAAAATAATTTAAATTGGGGGATCAGAATGTAATGCTTTTTTGCATTATGTTTATACAAATAAACTTTTAATAAGCCTATTTTTTAATCATTATTATTATCAATAACATTTTGCCAATTTAATGCAAAAATTTTCAATTTTTTCACATCATTTAAAAAAAATCAACTGATTTTTGAGCAAATATTTAAGATAGCATTTCGGATATCGTCAAAATTTTAAATTCCTTTGTTTGTCACTTAGAAAGTATTGTAGCTATCGGAATAAAAGGAAATGTCAGACGAGTATGGCAATGAAGCAGTACTGCATCCCAATTCATTAAATTTTCTCCAAGCCCGTCTTAGCCTCCCGGTGTGGCTCCACGCATCATCGAGCCAGGAATAAAAACAAATTCTGTTAACAGTCGCTGGCCACTTTTCTATTATAGATTGATTCACCGGCCCGGGACGGCCGAGTGGTTAGCGCTCTGGCGCGCCGATACCACATATATCGGGTTCAAATCCCGGACGGCCGCGGTGCCGTAGGTTCGAATCCACTTTGCCGTAGGTCCTCGTCCTAACAGAATCATTGACGCGCTGCGGAAGCAATGTTACTCCGCGTCCGTGGCTTCTCATCAAGTTACACGCTCACCCCCTGGTTAGTGCAAAGTGCGTGAGTAACATCGGTGCAGCCCTTATGCATAAAAGATCACGGTCTATTTGCCAGCTGCATGTGCTATTAAGCTAACTCCAACACAGTAAAGATTCGGCAGTTCATAGTTTGTCCAAGTTTCATCAATTCGTACTATGATTTTACGAAATTTCTATTTTCAAGCGATAAAAAAAACTTTGTATTGTTACTT
>BPLR01009599.1:0-62369 GCA_021605095.1 Caerostris extrusa | reverse complement strand
GCATTGGGATTTTTGACGAACCATTGGTTTTCTGACGAAAGAATGTTTGTAAATTATAATATTTAGGCAGTTCTTTTAATAAACATATTTTTGTGATGAATTTATCAATTCTAAGTTTCGGCATGCAAGAGTGAAAAAAGAACTGATCTAATGAACATCTACATCGCATTGGAAATTTTGACGAACCATTGCGAAAGAATGTTTGTAAATTATAATATTTAGGCAGTTCTTTTTAGTATATATTTTTTTGTGATGAATTTATCTCTTCTAAGTTTGGACATACATACATGATTATATTATTAAGCATAAAGGATTACTTTGAACTTGCTTTAACTTGCTGACATCTTCTTTTTCATTTTCCAATGACAAGGCAATACAAAAATTTAAAAAACACAAAATAAAGAAAAGAAAAAATACACACAAAAGAGTTCAACAAAGTTTACCGAAGTCATTGTCTTTGACTTAAGAGTTGGTCTAGCTTGCCGGTCTCCGATTCTCCATAAAGTGCCAAGAAACGATGGAAATGAGCTCAGTTCATCAGTTGTGCCACATCACAAAGAATGCAGTTTGGTTCCTCAAGCATCTCAATGCGATGTACATGTTCATTAGATCCCTTCTTTTTTTCAATTACCACTATTAGTTCACACTCTCTCCATATATATTTATATATATCTCGTTCAAATTTTCAATCGTTCATAAAATACTTTTTTATTCCTCCACTCCAGTTCAAATACATTTTTTAAACTTGTAGTGGATGACACTTGATGATAATACAGTTTTTAAAAATATTAATTCATTAATTAAATTTAATGAATTAATTTTAGTTTTACGGGAGAAAAAATTTCTCTCAGCAGGATATAAATTTAGGAATAAATACCGTCAGTGGCGAAGCGTGTAGATCGCAGATTCTTTTTCATTTCTGGGTTCTAGTCCGAGTCAGGGATGGAACAAAATGAAAAATGAAACGTGTGAATAAATTAGTGAGAGTGTGTATGTGAGAGAGAGAAAATTTTTGAAAAAAAAATTTTAAGAAAATGAATGAAAATTATTTATAAAGGACTTTCTGCAATATAATGAAAAAAAGTAGGAATTGATTTAAAAATTTTTTTTTTTATATTACTTATTATTGGGACAAGCCACCAGCATTCCATTTCAGTACATGCAGTCTAACGGAACGACGGTTAGGATAGCAGCGTCATGCTGAAAACTGTAGACCATTTAGCCGTATAGAAAGTTGCCCCTGGGTGCACCACTAGGAGATAGGTCTACACCCCCTGTTTACCACTTTATAGCAGTAAATATCAATATATAAAAGCAAAACAATGTATGGCTTAGATGTGAAGAGTATTGTTTTCCTGGAGCAATTTCAAAATGTTACTTCTTTGTGTTTTTTAAATAGGAGTCAAAAAACTTTTTTTAACGGCTATGTAGCAATTTCTATTAAGTCTACTCTTTTAACAACAAAACAATGATAATAACAATAATAATAATAATAATAATAATAATAATAACTGTACCAAATACTCCTTGCAAAGTCGAACTTCTAAAAAATTTAAAAATAAACATAAGTGATGTACATTTATATATAGAAAATCTTTATTCCTTATAATGCATTTATCTATAGGAATTCCTTGTTCCTTATAATGCATTTATCTATAGGGACTCCTTATAAATGGACTAAATGTACATCACGTATGTTTTTTTTTTTTTTTTTAATTTTTAGAAGTTCGAATCTGCAAGTATATTTGATACAGTTTAGCAAGAACACAAAGCACAAAATATTGGCCGCATGGCACATATTTTATTATGCTTAATATTCTGCGATGTGTGCTTCAAGATCAAAAATGTGCGTAAGAACTTCATAATTTTATATATAAGTTTAAGAATTTGTGTAAATTAACTATTTATTCGACAAGAATGGCAACATTCGTTTTCCGAGTAGAAGTGTAAAACTCATTCTAACCAACTCTAAATTTGGCGTTGAAGGCGAGGTACAGTTCATTCATTATTTACCAACTTTGTGTTCTTTTTAGTGTCTGTTTTAGAAGTAATCCAAAGGCAGGAGAGCAAACTGCGTTTTAGAGGGTTTAATTCTTCCCTGTCAAGGGGGATGTGCGAAGAAGGGGGTCGTGGAACAAGTTGATCTTTCGTTCTGCTGGGGGATATATTATTCAGAAAGTGCCCCGTGCAGTGCCCGGCTCTGAGAACCGAATCAATTATTCAAGGTGAACCGTTCATGGCGAGAGAGATCTGGAGAGACATATAAAGGAGTTTTCAGCTTCCAACTCTCTTGTTCTGTTACTTGCTTTTTTGAATCGGTGGGTGGGGTGGCGGCCACCCTTTAAAAGTGGTTCTTATGTGTCGCCGGAAGGGTTTGGGGAATAGTTTTAACGATTTTCGGGAACATAGGTGTGTTCGCTTTTTAGATTTAGGGTCCCTCCGAGTTTTCCACTATGGGTTCCCGATGGGTGACCGAGAACACCGAATCTTCTATTCTTCCGAAAATTTCGGTGCCGAATTTTATGTCCTTTTATTGTTCCGTTTTTCTTTTCATTTTTCTTTCGTTTTCTTCTTTTTTCTTTCCAGAGAGAGAGAGAAAAAAGTAGGAAAAAAAAAAGTCGAGGATTGGAGAAGAAGAAGAAATCTCAAGAGTGGACAATGCTCAATTTATTTGGGTGGAAATTTTTTTTGGGGAAGGGATAATGACCATTAAATGTGGCGAAGAGTCTGTCATGCGGGGGACATTTCGGTCTGCTTATATTGATACTCGTGCATTAAGGTTTCTTTTGATGATTTTTGGAAGTTTCAGAGCTTTATTTTCTGTTCTTTAATCACCCATTTTCTTTTTCTTATTTCCTTCTGAACGAAAAGGGAAAACGAAGAAGTGAAAGCAGTTGAATAAATTCAAAGTGTATAAATACCTACATATATTTCTGGGGATTTCTTACAAAGTTAGCTAATAAATTTAGTGAAAACTCTATCTAAGGGATGGAGATTCATCTTGGTTTATTTTGATATATGTATTAACCAAAATTTCTCTTTAAACACTCAAACATTTTTAAAAATGTATTATGAGGAATAAGGACTTCCTATATATAAATGTATTATAAGGAATAATGACTTATTATACATAAAGGCATTAATAAGGAATAAGCATTTCTTACATATAAATATATTATAAGAACTTCATATCTATAAATGTATTATTAGAATATGGTCTTCCCCTCACATATAATTGCATTATAAGGTATAAATGTTGACTTCCTATATATAAATTTATATCACTTATGATTATATCACATTTTTAAATTTTTTAAAAGTTTGATTCTGCAAATAGTATTTGATACAGTTAAGCACATTGTATTGGCCTCGTGGTACATATTTAATATGCTTAATGTACTACTACTATGTACCTTTCAAGATCAAAGTGCACGTAAGAATAGTTTTCATAGTTTTAGATATAAGTTTAAGAATTTTGTGGGAATTAACTGTTTATTCGACAAGAATGGCAACATTCGTTTTCCGAGTAGAAGTGTAAAACTCGATTCTAACCAACTCTAAATTCGGCGTTGAAGGCAAGGTGCGGTTCATTCATTATTTACCAATTTTGTGTTCTTTTTAGTATCTGTTTTAGAACTAATCCAGAGGCAGGAGAGCAAACTGTGTTTTAGAGGTTTAATTCTTCCCTGTCGAGGGGACGAACGAAGAGGGGGGTCTGGAACAAGTGGCTCTTTCAGTCCTCTGCTGGTGGTATATTATGCAGTGCCCTTGGCTCTGAGAACCGAATCAATTATTCAAGTTGAACCGTTCATGGCGAGAGAGATCCGGAGAGACCTATAAAACAGTTTTCAGCTTCCAACTCTCTTGTTCTGTTTGTTGCTTTTCGTTCTTTCTAGAAGGCGTTCGAATCGGTGGGTGGGGATGGCGGCCACCCTTAAAAGTGGTTCTTTGTCGCTGGAAAGGGTTTGGGGAATCATTTTAACGATTTTCGGGAGTATATGCAGTTCGCTTTTAGATTTATAGTCCCTCCGAGTCTTCAACTATGGGTTCCCGATGGGTGACCGAGAACACCAAATATTTCTATTCTTCCGAAGATTTCGGTGCCGAATTTTATGTCGTTTTATAGTTCCGTTTTCTTTTAAGTTTTCTTTTCGTTTGCTTCTTTTTTTTTGCAAAAGAGAGAAAAAAAGTAGAGAAAAAGAAGTCGAGGATTGAAGAAGACACTGTAGAAGAAGAAGAAATCTCAAAGAGTGGACAGTGCTTAAGTTTATTTGGGTGGAACATTTTTTGGGAATGGATAATGACCATTAAATGTGGCAAAACTCAGTCATGCTTGGGAAATTTCGAGCCTGCTTATATTGATACTCGTGCATTAAGATTTCTTTTGAGGATTCCCGAAGTTTCAGGCTCTATTTTCTGTTTCTTTAATCACCCATTTTCTGCTTCTTACTTTCTTTTGAGCAAAAAGGGAAAGCTGCTGAATTAATCCAAAGGGTATAAAAGCTACACATATCTCTAGAATTTATTACAAAATTAACTAATTGATGTACTGAAAATTTATCTATAGGAATGAAGATTCAACTGATTTATTTTTATATTTATTTACTAAAATTTATTTTAAAACTTTTATACTCTAAATTTTAAATTTTTATAAAATGCATTATAAGGAATTAGAATTTCATGTATAAACATATTATATGGAATAAAGACTTTATATATAAACGTATTATAAGGAATAAGCACTTCGTGTAGCTTGAAGATAAGCTACGGACGCAGAAACACTACTCCCACAACGCTGTACGATCATATTAGACCAGGAACTACGATTTAAAAATGGATTCCGAACCAATACAAACATCCATGGCCCTGCCGGGACTCGAACCCTGTGGTACCTAAAGCCAGAGCGCAAGCCACTCGGCCATCAGGCCCATATATATTGTATTATATTCTATAAATTGCACAACTTGCTCGTTTTTTATCTTATCGCACCGTTGCCTTTTTTAGAAGTCATCAAACCATCAACCATTAATGAACCAAACTATCAACCATCAATCATTAATAAAAGTTCTTTTAAAAAAGAATTTATTTCATATTGAAATTAAATGTTAACTAGAAAATACGTTTCCTATTTTAAAAAAAAAGGGTTTTTTTTTTTTATCAATTATTGAAAAATAACAAAACCCGTATAAATTTTACGCAAATATCGTTCATTCCATATCGTGTTAATAATTGTAAAAATATCATTAGCAATACATTTGATTTTTGTATCACACATACCCACACACACGGACAAAATATTGGAAACATGGCACATATTTTATTATGCTTAATCTTCTGCGATGTCTGCTTCAAAAAATGTGCGCCAGAAGTTCTTAATTTTATATATAAGTTCAAGAATTCGTGTAAATTAACTATTTATTCGACAAGAATGGCAACATTCGTTTTCCGAGTAGAAGTGTAAAACCCGATTCTTACAAACTCTAAATTTGGCGTTGAAGGCGAGGTACAGTTCATTCATTATTTACCAACTTTGTGTTCTTTTTAGTGTCTGTTTTAGAAGTAATCCAAAGGCAGGAGAGCAAACTGCGTTTTAGAGGTTTAATTCTTCCCTGTCGAGGGGACGAGCGAAGAGGGGGGTCGTGGAACAAGTTGCTCGACGGACTGCTCTTTCGTTCTGAAGGAGGATATATTATTTAGCAAGTGCCCCGTGCAGTGCCCGGCTCTGAGAACCGAATCTATTATTTAGGGTGAACCATTCATGGCGAGAGAGACCTGTAAAGGAGTTTTCAGCTTCCAACTCTCTAGTTCTGTTTCTTGCTATTCGTTCTTTGGGGAGGCGTTCGAATGGGTGGGGTGGGGGCGGCCACCCCTTGAAAGTTATGTGTCGCCGGGAATTTTGGGAATCATTTTAACGATTTTCGGGAACATATGTGTGTTTGCTTTTTAGATTTAGGGTCCCTCCGAGTCTTCCAGTGGGAGTTACACTATGGGTGACCGAGAATCTTCTGAATCTTCTATTCTTCCGAAAGATTTCGGTGCCGAATTTTGGGGGAAAAGGACTTCCCATTTAGGAAGTCTGTTATTCCTTATAATACATTTATATGAAATTTATATGTTGAGTTTTCAAAATTAATTTTATTAAATACATATAAAAATAAGTCAAGATGAATATCCATCCTTTAGATAGAATTTCCACAAAAATATTTAATTAACTTTGTAAAAAAAACTCAAAATATCTGTAGGCATTTATACACTTTAGATTTATTCTTCGTTTTCCTTATTTGTTCCGAAGGAAATAAAAAAATAAAATGGGTGATTAAAGAAACAGAAAATAAGGCTCTGAAACTTCGGGAATCATCAAAACAAATCTTAATACACGAGTATCAATAAAAGCAGGCCCGAAATTACCCCCGCATGACAGAGTCTTCACCAGATTTAATGGTCATTATCCCTTTCCAAAAAATTTTCCGCCTAAATAAACTTAAGTAATGCCCACTCTTGAGATTTCTTCTAGACTTTTTTTCTCTCTTTTCTTGGAAAGAAACGTAAAAGAAAACGGAACAGTGAAGGACATATCCATGGATCCCGCCATGAATGTTTGTAGTGGTTCTGAATTCAATTTGAACAGTAGGTTCCGCTCTAATAGGATCATAGAGCGTTGTAGAGATAGTGTTACTCCCGTCCGTAGCATATCTTCAAGTTACACGGGCCCCTTGGTTTGTGCTAAATGAGTAACAGCGGTACATTCCTTAATTATGGCAAAAAGATTAAGTGTCTCTGTAACAAAAAATACAATTATAGTAAATGTTTAATCAAATTTACTTTTTAAATTTTAACTGCTTTTTGTTTAGTTCTTGTTCCACAAAGTATGCCCGAACCAAATCTAATGGTCTGAAATGAAGATTACAATTTAATGGCCATTATCTCTTCCAAAAAAATTTTCTACCTAAATAAACTCAAGCAGATTCTTGAGATTTCTTCTACTTCAGTATCTTCTTCAATCCTCGACTTCTTTCTTTCTACTTTCTCTCTCTCTCTCTCTCTGGAAAGAAAAGAAGAAAACGAAAAGAAATCTTCGGAAGAATGGAAAGATTCGGTGTTCTCGGTCACCTATCGGGAACCCGTAGTGGAAGACACGGAGGGACCCTAAATCTAAAACGCGGACACACACAGGTTCCCGAAAATCGTTAAAACGATTCCTCAAACCCCTTCTCGGCGACACATAAGAACTACTTTAGGGGGTGGCGTGCACCCCCACCCCCACCCACCCATTCGAACGCCTCCCGAAAAGAACGAAAAGCGAGAAACAGAATAAGAGAGTTGGAAGCTGAAAACTCCTTTATAGGTCTCTCCAGATCTCTCTCGCCATGAACGGTTCACCTTGAATAATTGATTTCTCAGAGCCGGGCACTGCACGGGCACTTGCTGAATAATAGATCCATCCACAGAACGAAAGAGCAACTTGTTCCACGACCCCCTCTTCGCTCGTGCCCCTTGACAGGGAAGAATTAAACCTCTAAAACGCAGTTTGCTCTCCTGCCTTTCGATTACTTCTAAAACAGGCACTAAAAAGAACGCAAAGTTGGTAAATAATAAATGAACTGCAACTTGCCTTCATCGCCGAATTTAGTGTTTGTTAGAATCGGGTTTTACACTTTTAATCGGAAAACAGAGGTTGCCATTCTTGTCAAATAAATAGTTAATTTATACAAATTCTTAAAATTATGAGCTTCTTATACTCATTTTTATCTTGAAACACACATCGTAGTATATAAGTGTAATTAATAAGTGCAACGGGGCCAATATTTTGTGAGTATGTGTATGCGATTCTAGATCAAGTATATTGTTGCTGTTATTTTTTTACAATTTTTAACCAATGTAGAATGAACGAGTGCAGTATAAAATTTATACACGGTTTTGTTACTTTTTTTAACAATTTATAAAAGAAAGTGTTTTTAAATAGGAAATATAATTTGACAACATTTACTTCAAGTATGAAATCAATTCTTTAAACCACAATGGTTGATGGTTTGATGACTCTAAAAAAGGCAATGGTGCAATAAGATAAAAAAAAAAAGATCAAGTTCAGCAATTTATAGAATCTAATACAATTTATAGGGGCCTGATGACCGAGTGTCTGCTCTGGAACTCGGTACCACAGGTTTCAGGTTCCAGTCAGGCGGTGCCATATATGTTTGTAGTGTATAGGAACCCATTTTAAACCGTAGGTCCTGGTTTAATATGATCGTACAGCGTTGTGGGGGTACTGTCGCTCGAGTCCGCAGCTTAACTTGAAGTTACACTGAGTATCCAGCCGTGCAGCCCTATCGATGAAGAATTCATCAGAGTAACAGCTGCACGGCTGCAGCCCTAATCTTATCAGCTTATGGCATGAAGATTAACTGTCTCTATAACGAAAAAATACAATTTATAGTAAATGTTTAATTAAAATTTCTCTAAATTTTAACTTCTTTTTATTTAATTCTTGTTCCACATAGTATGCCCCGAACCAAATCTAAAGGTCCGAAATAGAGATTATCATTGAATGGCCACTATCTCTTGCAAAAATTTTCCACCCAAATAAAGTTAAGCACTGTCCACTCTTGGCTTTTCTTCTTCTTCAATCCTCGACTTCTTTTTTTTATACTTTTTTTTACCTCTGTTTTCGGGAAAAAAAGAACACGAAAAGAAAAGTAAAAGGAGATGGAACGATAAAAGGACATAAAATTCGGCACCGAATTCTTCGGAAGAATAGAAGATACGGTGTTCTCGGTCACCCATAGTGGAATACTCGGAGGGATCCTAAATCTAAAAAGCGAACACACATATGTTCCCGAAAATCATTAAAACGATTCCCCAAACCCTTCCCGGCGACACATAAGAACCACTTTCAAGGGATGGCCGCCACCCCCACCCACTGATTCGAGCGCCTCCCGAAAGAACGAAAAGCAAGAAACAGAACAAGAGAGTTGGAAGCTGAAAACTCCTTTATAGGTCTCTCCAGATCTCTCTCGCCGTGAATGGTTCACCTTGAATAATTGATTCGGTTCTCAGAGCCGGGCACTGCACGGGGCACTTGCTGAATGATAGATACCCCAGGCAGAACGAAAGAGCAACTTGTTCCACGACCCTCCCTCTTCGCTCGTCCCCTCGACAGGGAAGAATTAAACCACTAAAACGCAGTTTGCTTTCCTGCCTTTCGATTACTTCTAAAACAGATACTAAAAAGAACGCAGAATTGGTAAATAATAAATGAACTGCACCTTGCCTTCGACGCCGAATTTAGAGTTTGCTAGAATCGGGTTTTACACTTCTAGTCGGAAAACAGATGTTGCCTTTTCTTGTGGAATGAATAGTTAATTTACACAAATTCCTAAAATTATATCTAAAATTATGAACTTCTTATGAACGTTTTGATCTTGAAACATACATCACAGAAGATTAAGCACAATAAAATATCTGTCTTGCGCCAGTATTTTGTGCTTGTGTGTGATTCTTGATCAAGTGTATGGCTGCTGATATTTTTTACAATTATGAACACAATAAGGAATAAACGATTTTTGTATAAAATGTATAAATAGTCTTATAATTTTTTAGTAATATATAAAAGAAAGATTTTTTAATAGGAATCATATTCCCTGGCAATATTTACTTCTAATCTTTATATATATAATTCTTCTGTACATGTGTTTCTCACTGAACTCCTAAATGTCTCTACAGATTTTGATTAAATGTTTTGTGTGTGTTTGACAAAACATGAAGAATGTTTTTATGTTATTCCCTTTGTTGTAAGTCGCTACTAGATGATGCTGCAGTATATCAACTTCTATACCATTCAACCAATCGTAATGAAAATTGGTAATAATATGTATTTGAATATGGAAAATAGGCTATCTCGATATCCACGTTAGTGTTATCTGCCACCAGATGGGGCTGCAGCATTTCATTTTAAATGCCATTCATAAAAATTAGTATGCTCCTATATTGGAATATTGGGACATAGAGAATATATTCGCGATATGTAATTTTCTATAATACATTTTGTTTTTAGTAGTACAAAGTATATCGGGCTCTGCTAGTATGAAATAAATTCTTTAAACAATGTATTCACTAATGGTTGATCATACATTTATATAAAATTGAAAGTTTCAAAGTTTCAAAATAAATTTTAATAAATACATATCAAAATATACCAAGATGAATCTCCATCTGTTAGATAGAATTGTGGCTAAATTAATTAGTTACCTTTGTAAAAAATCCCCAGAAATATCTGTAGGCATTTATACCCTTTGGATTAATTCTGCAGCTTTCACTTTTTGTTCACTAAGAAAAAAAAAAGATAATGGGTGATTAAAGAACGGAAAATAAAGCTCTGAAATTTCCCAAAATCATCCAAGGAAATCTTAATGCACGAGTATCAATACAAGTAAGCCCGAAATTTCCCCCGCTTGACAGAGTCTTCGCCACATTTAATGGTCATTATCCCTTCAAAAAATGTTCCAACCAAATAAACCTAAGCACTGTCCAATCTTTGAGATTTCTTCTTCTTAAGTATCTTCTTCAATCCTCGACTTTTTTCCTACTTTTTTCTCTTTTTTCTCCAAAGAAAAGAAGAAAACGAAAAGAAACTGAAAAGAAAACTCAAACGATAAAAGGACATAAAATTCGGCACCGAAATCTTCGGAAGAATAGGAAGATTCAGTGTTCTCGGTCACCCATCGGGAACACATAGCGGAAGACTCGGAGGGAGCCATAAATCTAAAAAGCGAACATACATATGTTCCCGAAAATCGTTAAAACGATTCCCCAAACCCTTCTCAGCGACACATAAGAACCACTTTTAAGGGGTGGACGCTCCCCACCCACTGATTCGATCGCCTCCCGAAAGAACGAAAAGCAAGAAACGGAACAAGAGAGTTGGAAGCTGAAAACTCCTTTATGGGTCTCTCCAGATCTCTCTCGCCATGAACGGTTCACCTTGAATAATTGATTCGGTTCCCAGAGCCGGGCACTGCACGGGGCACTTGCTGAATAATAGATCCCCCAGCAGAACGAAAGAGCAACTTGTTCCACGACCTCCCTCTTCGCTCACCCCCTCGACAGGGAAGAATTAAACCTCTAAAACGCAGTTTGCTTTCCTGCCTTTGGGTTACTTCTAAAACAGATACTAAAAAGAACACAAAGTTGGTAAATATTAAATGAACTGCACCTTGCCTTCAACGCTGAATTTGGAGTTGGTTAGAATCGGATTTTACACTTCTACTCGGAAAACAGATGTTGCCAATCTTGTCAAATACGTAGTTAATTTTACACAAATTCTTGAACTTATATGTGAAATTATGAACTTCTTACGCACATTTTGATCTTGAAAAACACATCGCAGTAGATTAAGCATAATAAAATATGTGCCTTGCTCCCAGTATTGTACTATGTGTGTGCTATTCTACAGCAAGGGTGGCCAACCCAAATGATTTTGCGGGCCACTTTTGAAAATGCATCCTAACTCCGCTGGCCGTATATAAACTTGTGTATCCCCATATTAGATTTATACCCACTATAGATATATTTTTGAAGTGAAAAATTGAAACATAATGAGTTATTATTGTTGTGTTTACTATTATTCTTACATAAATAACATAAATAATACAATAATAATGATACTAAACGCGCATTGTAAAAGAAATATATAACACTAAAAATGAAATATAAAAATATATAAACGAAATAAAAAAAATTAAACCATTAAAAAATATTTATTTTACTAGAACTATATTTATTTTTCCACCCTTCCATTTAGCTTTTGCAAATCGATCTCAATTTAGGTATTTGCACGTCGTAATGGGTGTTGCAGGTAAGCATCCGTTATGTTCGAGCGTGCTTTGTGTTCAGTCAATTTCATTTCTAAAAAAAAAAAAAAAAAATGATTCGCAGCCCTACGATTCCAAAAGCCCTAACAATTTCAACTAAAACTCTGGTTTGCTCTGCTATGAACAATCAAACTGTGCGTATCCAGGGATGGTCACTTAAAATTTAACATAAAACCTATTATATTAGATGGTGCAAGATATGCGCGTATCATGAGTTCGCAGAATATAATTTAAAATAAAAACAGGCAATATCTGTCCTATATTCGCAAGAATATTATTTTAAAATCAAAGTTAATTTTTCTCGTAATTTCGACAGTTAATTTTTGTATGTATGAATGCACACATAATGTATTTATTAATACATTGGTTTCACTTCTTTGGCCTTATAAAATAAATATATTTTGTAAAAGTCTGACAAATCTCACGGGCCGGAAAAATATTCAAGGTAGGCCGCATGAGACCTGTGGGTTGGCCACACCTGCTGCAGAATTTAGAATCTATAGACAACTGCTGCAGAATTTAGAACTGGAATATACTTTGTGATGCTTAAGGGGAAATGCAGTGGACGAAGATTACTTGCAAAATTCAGAGTTAAAATTAACAGGAAATCTGCTTCATATTTCTTGAATACAACATTTTGTATATTTTAAAAGATATTTTCGTTATTCTATCACAAAAGGTTTTACCATTAGAATGGAGCGCAACTCAACAGTAAATTACCTGAGGGCATATGAGAATTTCTTTTCGACATTATCATCACCAACAAAGTGTACATAATTGTTTACCTCACCAACAGCAAATAACCTCAGGGCATATGCGAATAAATTCTTTTCGACATTATCATCATCACCACCAAAGTGTACATATTATTTAACTTGCCAACAGGAAATAACCTGGCGGCATGTCCGAATCCTTGCAATCTTTAGAACTGGCTAAACTGGCAATCTTTAGAACTTTGTAAACTTGCTTAAATGTTAAGGAAATGCAGTGCTTAAGAGGAAATGCAGTGGACGAAGATTACTTGAAAATTCAGAATCTGAATTAGTAGGGAACCTGCATCTTATTTCTTCAATACGACATTTTGTATATTTTGAAAAAAATATTTCGTTTTGGAGCTCAACTACTTCTTAAAGACAACGCGACGATAATTTTCCCTTCGCATTTTCTTCTTTTCCGGGCACTACCTAGATCTTATTTTTTTAAATAACCCAAGAGGCCGCCGAATATACTAGGAACGGAAAGTTTTATGATCCTTATTAGATGAAGATTATTTTTCATTTTAACATATCCTCTCTTTTCACGAAAATTTTCTCACTTTTATTCTATTCGCTAGAGGGAAGTAGGAGAAAAAGAAATCTGGAAAAAAGATCCTACACCTGATGCTATTAGAAATATCTGAGAATTTCCGTCTCAAGCCCAGTTCTCTCCGATCTGATTAAAGAGAATGTGTGGTGCCAGTGTGTGGTGCACGACCGCAAAGAGATTAAATTCCCACGACCGCCTATCTTTTTTTTATACCCCTTACGTGGCAACAGACGTTTCTTCACTTGCTGGAAAATGATATTTGCGTTTTGATTTTTCAGATATTCTTTTTATTTTATTTTATTTTTTTCGCGGCTTTTATAATGTCTTCTAGCAAAGATTAATTTTTGGGGACGAAAAAATTCTAGAAAAAAAAAAATTTCCTACTGCACTTTTTTTCTTCTCAGAAATAACTTTATCTGATAAATGCATGAAAGGACTGGTAATTTTATTTATTTTTTTAAAGATAAAAAGAACAGGGTTTGAGAATTTTTTTTGGAAAGGTGGAACTATTTCGAATGGAGTGCAGAACTTTATGAATATGTTATAAAGCGAAGAGACTCTCCTAGTGCTATTTCCTGAAAATTTAAGTTCGAGTTGGAATTCTCTTTACTAGGTAATGGAAACTAATTCTTCCATCTTATTCTCAATGGTGGAAATGTTTTCTGAAACTCAAGTGTATAATAAATAAATTGCCGAAAATCAAATGGTTTAAATTCTGAAGTAAAATATCTATCCAATTATATAGGTGTTATGTTCTGCGTATTTTATAAATTTTTAAGAGTTTAGCCCGTTTTCTTAAATATCTTGAAATCGAGTTATTCATATTAATATTTTAAAAATATATATGAAAGTTTATACAATTGACACGTTTTCGAAATATTTATAAATGTCATAACTACTGTGTCCAAAAAAAAAAAAAAAAAGTCAGACCATTTTTTTAATATTTTTTACAAAAACTCTTTATTTATACTTCCAAATTAATTTCGTCGCCTCCGGACACAATGCACTTATGCCCTCAATGCATGCTTAGAATCATCGCCAGGAATGGCCTCTGGTTGAATCTGTTCAATCGACTCAAAAGCGGTGTCCGCGGTGCTCTTTTTGAGTTTAGGGAATAGCCAGAAGTCGCACGGTGTGAATACGGTGGTTGAAGAATGATATAGTTTAATTTTTGGCGAAAACGTCAAGAAGAATCACTGTAGTGAGCTGGCTCATTCAGATTTTTCGGTATCAATTGAGTTTTGACGCGTTTGAGGCCCAAAATAGAATTGAAAGATCCTTTTGAAATTCCTACATCATCAGCAAGGTCTCTAATTGTAAATCGTCGGTTTGCTAGCACCAAATCTTTAATTATTTTGGTCGTGAGCTTCGTCGGTTGAGGTTGAGGGTCGACCAGAGGCTCTTCGTCTTCAACATGTTCTCTGCCTTCTTTTGAACTGTTTTTTGGTACTTGTAAACATATCTATCCGATATAGGAATGCTCACCGAATACCTTCTGCACCATTATATACGTTTCCGAAAAACAAAATCGAAAGCAAGTACTTTGCTTAATTCATTCAGACATTTCAAAAATCGCCGGAATCTCTTTTATCGTATGAAAAGGCAAGCGTAACTCAAACACTAATGAATACTATGACGTATGAATATTTTGACGTGAAATTTCACACCGATGTCAAGGACAGTGCCAGCAACCTAAAAGAGAAACAAAATTGAAATTCAATAAGCCCCGAAAATTTTAAATTTAAAATTGGTTTTAAATTTTGGACACAGTAGTACGTCTCAAAGACAACGCGACGTTAATTCGTTAATTTCCCTTCGCATTTTCTTCTTTCCCGGCACTACCTTCGATCTTATTTTTTAAATAACCCAAGACGCCGCGGAATATAAGGAAGGGGAAAGTTTTATGATCCTTATTAGATGAAGATTATTTTTTCATTTTAACGTATCCTCTCTCTTTTCACGAAATTTTCTCACTTTTATTCTATTCGCTAGAGGAAGTAGGAGGAAAAGAAATCTGGAACTTGGAAAAGATCCTACACCTGATGCTATTAGAAATATCTGAGAATTTCCGTCTCCAAGCCCAGTTCTCTCCGATCTGATTAAAGAGAATGTGTGGTCCCAGTGTGTGGTGCACGGCCGCAAAAAGAGATTAAATTCCCACGACCCCCTATCTCCTCTTTTTATCCCCCTTACGTGGCAACAGACGTTTCTTCACTTGCCAGAAAATGATATTTGCGTTTTGATTTTTCAGATATTCTTTTATTTTATTTAATTTTTATTCGCGGCTTTTTGATAATGTCTTCTAGCAAGGATTAATTTTTTTGGGAATTAATTTTTTTTTTTTTTAAATTCCTACTGCACTTTTTTTCAAGAAATAACTTTATCTGATAAATGCATGAAAAAGGACTGTTATTTTATTTATTTTTTAAAGATAAAAAAGAAAAGGGTTTGAGAATTTTTGGAAAGGTGGAACTATTTCGAATGGAGTGCAGAACTTTATGAATATGTTATAAAGCGAAGAGACTCTCCTAGTGCTATTTCCTGAAAATTTAAGTTCGAGTTGGAATTCTCTTTACTAGGTAATGGAAACTAATTCTTCCATCTTATTCTCAATGGGGAAATGTTTTCTGAAACTCCAAGGGTATAATAAATAAATTGCCGAAATTCAATGGTTTAAATTCTGTAATGGTTTAAATTTAAGTAAAATATCTGTCCAATTATATAAGTGTTATGTTATGCGTATTTTATAAATTTTTAAGACAGTTTAGCCTGTTTTCTTAAATATCTTGAAATCGAGTTATTCATATTAATATTTTTAAAATATATATGAAAGTTTATACAATTGACACGTTTTTCGAAATATTTATAAATGTCATAACTACTGTGTCCAAAAAGTCAGACCATTTTTTTAATATTTTTTTACAAAAACTCTTTATTTATACTTCCAAATTAATTTCGTCGCCTCCGGACACAATGCACTTATGCCCTCAATGCATGCTTAGAATCATCGCCAGGAATGGCCTCGGGTTGAATCTGTTCAATCGACACAAAGCGGTGTCCCGCGGTGCTCTTTTTGAGTTTAGGGAATAGCCAGAAGTCGCACGGTGTGAATACGGCGGTTGAAGAACGATATAGTTTAATTTTTGGCGAAAAACGTCAAGAAGAATCACTGTAGTGTGAGCTGGCTCATTCATATTTTTCGGTATCAATCGAGTTTTGACGCGTTTGAGGCCCAAAATAGAATTGAAAGATCCTTTTGAAATTCCTACATCATCAGCAAGTTCTCTAATTGTAAATCGTCGGTTTGCTAGCACCAAATCTTTAATTATTTTGGTCGTGAGCTTCGTCGGTTGAGGTTGAGGGTCGACCAGAGGGCTCTTCGTCTTCAACGCGTTCTCTGCCTTCTTTGAACTGTTTTTGGTACTTGTAAACATTTCTATCCGATATAGGAATGCTCACCGAATACCTTCTGCACCATTATATACGTTTCCGCAAACAAAATTGAAAGCAAGTACTTTGCTCAGTTCATTCAGACATTTCAAAAATCGACGGAATCACTTTTATCGTCCGAAAAGGCAAGCGTAACTAAAACACTAATGAATACTATGACATGAATATTTTGACGTGAAATTTCACACCGATGTCAAGGACAGTGCCAGCAACCTAAAAGAGAGAAAATGAAATTCAATAAACCCCGAAAATTTTAAATTTAAAATGGTTTTAAATTTTGGACACAGTAGTACGTCTCAAAGACAACGCGACGTTAATTTCCTTTTTCATTTTCTTCTTTCGGCACTACCTTCGATCTTATTTTTAAAATAACTAAAAAGGCCGCGGAATATACTAGGAAGCGTAAAGTTTTATGATCCTTATTAGATGAAGATTATTTTTCATTTTAACATATCCTCTCTTTTCACAAAATTTTCTCACTTTTATTCTATTCGCTAGAGGGAAGTAGGAAGAAAAAGAAATCTGGAAAGATCCTACACCTGATTCCTTTAGAAATATCTGAGAATTTCCTTCACAAAGCCAAGTTCTCTCCGATCTGATTAAAGAGAATGTGTGGTGCCAGTGTGTGGTGGATAGAGTGTGGTGCAAGTGTGTGGTGCATGGCCGCAAAGAGATTAAATTCCCACCACCCCTATCTCTTTTTATTATACCTTACGTGGCAAACAGGCGTTTCTTCACTTGCCGGAAAATGATATTTGCGTTTTGTTTTTTCAGATATTCTTTATTTTATTTTATTTTTATTCGATGTTCTTTTTTATAATGTCCTCTAGCAAAGATTAATTTTTTGGGGACGAAAAAAAATTCTCGAATAAAAAAAAATTTTTTTTTCGCAGAAATAATTTTATCTGATAAATGCATGAAAGGGCTGTTATTTTATTTATTTTTTTAAAGAAAAAAAAGAACAGGGTTTGAGAATTTTTTGAAAAAGGGGAACTGGTTCGAATGGAGTGCAGAACTTTATGAATATGTTATAAAAGCGAAGAGATTCTTCTCCTTCTATTTCATGAAAATTTAAGTTCGAATGGAATTCTCTTTACTAGGTAATGGAAACTAATTCTTCCATCTTATTCTCAATGGGGAAAATTTTTGCTGAAACTCGAAGGGAGTTGTATAAAAACTACAGAAAATCAAATGGTTTAAATTTTGAAGTAAAATATTTATCCATTTGCATAGGTGTTATATTCTGTATATTTTATAAATTTTTAAACGAGTTTATCCCATTTTCTTAAATACCTTGAAATCGAGTTAGTGGATTAATATTTTAAAATACGCAATTCTATGAAAATTTATACAATTGTTACACGCTTATTAGCAAGTAATTTCAACCCCCCTTTCTTTTTTGGGGCCAGAATGGCCGAGTGTCTGGCGCTGGGTGGCACAGGTTTTAGGGTTCGAGTCCCGGCGGTGCATGAATGTTTGTAGTGGTTCGGAATCTACTTTCCCTGTCTAATCCAAGATCCCTGTCTCATATGACTGTAGAGCGTCACGGAGCCAAGTGAGACTTCTACCTACGGGTGTTCCATCCCAACAGCAACTGCCCCCTCTTTCCTTTCAACCTTGAGTCCATACGGGTGCGTGGTTCGTGACGTCAAGTGGGATAAGTAACAACATTTTAAACCTGCATAATATTTATACATAATAATTCGATATAAATCTCGAATATGTTAACCATGCATCACTTTTAGCACGTTACATTTTAAGATAACTCCAAACAATTTTAGCAAAGTTATCTTAAAAATGGTTAACAAACACAAGACTTATATCGGAATATGAAGTATGCTGGTTTAAAAGACTCTTTAATCAGCATATAACATCAAAAATATTTCGAAAAACGTGTCAATTGTATACATTTTCATATTATTACATGTTTTAAAATATTAATATCGCTAACTCGATTTCAATATATTTAAGAGCGGTCTAAACTCGTTTAAAAATTTATAAAATACACAGAACATAACACCTATATAATTGGATAGAAATTTTACTGCAGAATTTAAACCCTGATTTTCGGCAATTTATATACTACTCCCTTGGAGTTGCAGCAAAAAATTCTCCCCATTGAGTTGAGAATAAGATGGAAGAATTAGTTTCTATTACCTAGTAAAGAGAATCCCATTTCGAACTTAAAATTTTCATGAAATAGCACTAGGGGAGTCTCTTCGCTTTATAACATATTCATAAAGTTCTGCACTCCATTCGAAATAGTTCTAAAACGAATATAAAAATTCTCAAACTCTGTTTTTTTCTTAAAAAGAAAAAAAAATAAATAAAATAACCGCCCTTTCATGCATTTATCAGATAAAGTTATTTTTGCGAGAAAAAAAGTGCAGTAGGAATTTTTTTTTTTTCTAGAATTTTTTCGTCCCCAAAAAATTAATTTTTACTTGAAAAAGACATTATAAAAGCCGCGAATAAAAATAAAATAAAATAAAAGAATATCTGAAAAATCAAAACGCAAATATCATTTTCCAGCAAGTGAAGAAGCATCTGTTGCCACGTAAGGGGGATAAAAAAGGAGATAGGGGGTTGTGGGAATTTAATCTCTTTGCGGCCGTGCACCACGCATTTGCACCACACACTTGCGCTACACATTCTCTTTAATCAGATTGGAGAGAACTTGGCTCGAAGACGGAAATTCTCAGATATTTCTAATAGCATCAGGTGTAGGATCTTTCCAAGTTCCAGATTTCTTTTCCTCCTACTTCCCTCTAGCGAATAGAATAAAAGTAAAAAAAAAATTTTGTGAAAAGAGAGGATAGGTTAAAATGAAAAAATAATCTTCATCTAATAAGGATCATAAGGATTCCGCTTCCTTATATTCCGCTTGTCTCTTGGGTTTTTTAAAAAATAAGATCGAGGTAGTGCCGAGAAAGAAGAAAATGCGAAGGGAAATTATCGTCGCGCTGTGTTTAAGAAGTAGTTGAACTTCATTCTAATGGTTAGCTTTCTGTATGTAACAGAATACCGAAAATGTGTTTCAAAATATACAGAATGTCGTATCCAAGAAATAAGAAGCAGATTCACTGTTAATTCAGATTTTCAATTTTTAGATAAACTTCACACATTGCATCATTCCTCATGTATTAACATTTAAGTCCGTCCACTATATATATTGATGTACCAAATTCTGCTGAAGAAGCCCACCGATTGTAAGGATTCGCATATGCCCTCAGGTATTACCTGTTGGCAAGGTAAACACATATGTACACTTTGTTGGTGATGATAATGGCCAAAATAACTTATTCGCATGTGTCCTCAAGTTATTCCTGTTGGCAAGATAAACAGTTATGGGGGGGGCTGATGGCCGAGTGTCTAGAGCTCTGGCGCTCGGTACCTCAGGTTTTGGGATCAATCTCGGCAATGCCAAGGTTGTTTGTAATGGTTCGGAATCCACTGTATGTTGTATGTCCCGGTCTGTTTAGCCCTCGTGTGCACAAAATGACTGTAGAGCGACAAACCAAACCTCCTTTTTTGAAAGCATTGACTGCTTCGAAAAATTACCAGGAAACTCAAACCTTTACCCTGATTGGTAATCCGTTTGTGCATATTATGAATGAACAGAACTTCAGAGAATCTTAGCAAATTATTTTAAAGATGCAACTTTGCTAAAAGTGATGCGTGTTTAAAAATACACGATTTATATCGGAGTTTTAAGTATACAGGTATAAAATGACTCTTTAATAAGCACATAACATTTAAAAATATTTTGAAAAACGTTTCAATTGTATAAATTTTCATAGAATTGCATGTTTTAAAAAATGATTACCACTAACTCGATTACAAGATATTTAAGAAAACAGGCTAAACTAGTTTAAAAATTTATAAAATACGAGTATACAGAACATAACGCCTATATAATTGGATAGATATTTTACTTCAGAATTTAAACCACTGATTTTCGGCAGTTTTTATACTACTCCCTTGGAGTTTCAACAAAAATTTCCGCCGTTGAGCATAAGATGGAAAAATTAGTTTCTATTACCACGTAAAGAGAGTTCCGCTTCGAACTTAAATTTTTATGAAATAGAACGAGGAATGTCTCTTCGCTTTATAACATATTCATAAAGTTTTGCACTCCATTCGAAACAGTTCCACCTTTCCAAAAAAATTCTTAAACCCTGTTCTTTTTTTTTTCCTTAAAAAAATTAACAAATAACAGCCTTTTCATGCGTTTATCAGATAAAGTTATTTCTGAAAAGAAAAAAAAAAAAAAAAGGGCAGTTTTTTATTCGTGAATTTTTCGTCCCCAAAAAATTAATCTTTGCAAGAATACATTATAAAAAAAAAACCACGAATAAAAATGAAATAAAAGAATATCTGAAAAATCAGAACGCAAATATCATTTTCCGGCAAGTGAAGAAACGTCTGTTGCCACGTAAGAGGGATAAAAAAAGAGATAGGGTGTCGTGGGAATTTAATCTCTTTGCGGCCGTGCACCACACATTCTCTTTAATCAGATCGAAGAGAACTTGGCTTGGAGATGGAAATTCTCAGATATTTCTAATAGCATCAGGTGTAGGATCTTTTCCAAGTTCCAGATTTCTTTTCCTCTCGCTTCCCTCTAGCGAATAGAATAAAAGTAAGAAAATTTTGTGAAAAGAGAGGATATGTTAAAATGAAAAAATAATCTTCATCTAATAAGGATCATAAAACTTTCCGCTTCCTAGTATATTCCGCGGCCTCCTGGGTTATTTTAAAAAAATAAGATCGAGGTAGTGCCGGGAAAGAAGAAAAATGCGAAGGGAAATTATCGTCGTGTTGTCTGAGAAGTAGTTGAACTCCATTCGAATGGTAAACTTTCTGTAATAGAATAACGAAAATATCTTTGATTATACACAAAATGTCGTATTCAAGAAATAAGAAACAAATTCCCTGTTAATTCAGGTAATCTTCATCTACTGCATATCCCCCATTATAGCATTTAAGCATGTGCACAAAATATATTCCAGCTCTAAATTTTGCAGAAGCACAAAGATTGCCAGGATTAGCATGCGCCCTCTAGTAATTAATCATTGACAAGGAAAACAGACATATGCACTTTGCTGGTGAGGATAATGTCCAGAAGAAAGTCGCATATACCATAAGGTTATTTCCTGTTGGCAAGGTGAGCAGTTATGTGGGGCCTGATGGCCGAGTGGCTAGCACTCTGACGCACTGTACCACAGATTTCGGGTACGAGTCCCGGTTTTGCCATGGACATTTTTAAGGCTTTCGAATCCGCTGTAAACCGTATGTCCCGGTCTAACATGATCGTAAATTATAATGTTGTCGCGATTATGTTACTTATCTCAGCGTCCGTCACTTATCTTCAAGTTACAAGCAACCCTGTGCAGTGCTAATTGAGAAACTTCGGTGCAGCCCTTGCTTATGACATAAAATACAACTATCTAAGTATTTGCCAGCTTCATTAGAAAAAAATGCATTTCAGCTCATTATGAATTCACATGGTATATGAATGCACATGAACTTCAGACAATTTGAACAAAGTTATTTTAAAAATGCAACGTGCGAAATGTGATGCATGTTTAACAAATATAGTATTTATATTGAATTATATATAAAAATTGTTATCAGGTTAAAAATGTTTCAGTAATAAGCATATAATATTTAAAAATATTTCGGAAAACGTGTCAATTGTATAAATTTTCATAGAATTGCACGTTTTAAAATATTAATATCACTAATTCGATTTCAAGGTATTTAAGAAAACGGGTTAAACTCGTTTAAAAATTTATAAAATACGCAGAACATAACATCTAAATAATTGGATAGATATTTTACTGCAGAATTTAAACCATTTCATTTTCGGTAGTTTATATACGACTCCTTGAGTTTCAACAAAAATCCCCCCCTCCCAATTGAGAATAAGATGGAAGAATTAGTTTCTATTACGTAGTAAAGAGAATTCCACTTCGAACTTAAATTTTCATGAAATAGAACGAGGAATGTCTCTTCGCTTTATAACATATTCATAAAGCTTTGCACTCCATTCGCAATAGTTCTAAAACGAATAAAAAAAAATTCTCAAACCGCGTTCTTTTTTTTTTTTCCTTAAAAAAAAAAAATTATAATAAGAGCCCTTTCATGCATTTATCAGATAAAGTTAAAAAAAAGTGAAAAAAAAAAAGTGCAGTTGGAATTTTTTTTTATTCGCGAATTTTTCATCCCCAAAAAATTATTCTTTGCTAGAAGACATTATAAAAAAAAAAGAACCCCGAATAAAAATAAAATAAAAGTATATCTTAAAAATCAAAACGCAAATATCATTTTCCGGCAAGTGAAGAAACGTGTGTTACCACATAAGGAGGATAAAAAAAGAGATAGTGGATCGTAGGAATTTAATCTCTTTGCGGGCGTGCACCACACTCTTGCACCACACTCTCTACACCACACATTCGCACCACACATTCACTTTAATCAGATCGGAGAGAACTTGGGCTTGGAGACGGAAATTCTCAGGTATTTCTAATAGCATCAGGTGTAGGATCTTTTCCAGATTTCTTTTCCTCCTACTTCCCTCTAGCGAATAGAATAGAAATAAGAAAATTTTGTGAAAAGAGAGGATATGTTAAAATGAAAAAAATAATGTTAATCTAATAAGGATCATAAAACTATTCGCTTCTTTATATTCGGCGGCCTCTTGGGTTATTTAACAAAAATAAGATCGAGGTAGTGCCGGGAAAGGAGTAAAATGCGAAGGAAAATTATCGTCGCATTGTCTTTAAGACTTAGTTAAACTCCATTTTAATGGTAAGCTTTCTGCAATAGAATAACGGAAATTTCTTTGAAAATATACAAAATGTCATATTCAAGAAATAAGAAGCGGATTCCCTGTTAATTCAGATTCTGAATTTTCAGGTAAACTTCCACCACTGCATCTTCCCTTACGCATTATAACATTTAAGCACCTCCACAAAGTATATTTCCAATTTCTAATTCTGCTGCAAAAGTCTAGCAATTACTAGGTTTGGTTTGTCGCTCTAACGTCATTTTGTGCGCAGCTCATTAGACCGGAACTCACATTTTTTTTTAATGCAGCCACCAATATCGAGACAATGATCTTTATGTCATCAGCAAGGGCGGCGCCGAAGTTACTCATTTAACACTGCTGGCTAGCGCTCTGGCCTTTGGTTCCACAGGCCCCATGTTCGAATCCTGGCGGTGGCATGGATGTTTGGGAGTGGTTTATAATCCCCGTTAAACTGTAGGTCTCAGTATGTTGAGCCTAACGTGTGCACAAGATGACCTTAGAGCGACAAACCAAACCAAATCATTTAATACTGCCCAGGGGGCACGTGTAGCTTGCAGATACGCTACGGACGCGAGTAAGACTACCCCTAAGCGCTCAATGATCCTATTAGACCGGGACCTACGATTTAAAGTGGATTCCGAACTACTATAAACATCCATGGCACCTCCGGGACTCGGAGCGGAGACTTGTGGTACCAAAGACCAGAGCTTTAACCAGTTGTCCATCGGGCCACCCGATTGCAAGTATTCGCTTATGCCCTCACGTTATTTATTACTTGTTGGAACGGTAAGCATTTATATGCTGTTTGTTGTTGATCATAACGTCCAAAAGAACTTACTCGCATGTATGTTATGCCCTGGTGTTTGAAGGAGTAGAATGTATTGAAGAGATATCTGAATTGCAATTTCATGAAGAGAGTGTAATTCTCCTAAGGTGTTTAGGCAAGGTATATTACTTCCTTTTTGATGGAGCAACGAGTTGCAGATGACGCCACATCCCGACCCCACGGTGTGGCCTGTCGATGATGCAATCAACAAGTAATATAAAAAAAATTTAAGTCAATTCCTACTTTTTCCACTCTATTGCAGAAAGTCCTTTATAAATAATTTTTTTTAAGTTTATCTGTCGCCATCTATTGGTAAACACATGCAACTTAAATCAAAAAAAAAACTAAAATTAATGAATTAAATTTAATTACTGAATTAATAATTGAAAAACTGTGTTCACATCCAGTGTCATACACTACAAGTTAAAAAAAAATGTATTTGAACTTGAGTGGATGAATAAAAAGTATTTTGTGAACAATTGAAAATTTGAACAAGATATATATAGGGAGAGTGGGAGCTAATAGAAGGAATTGAAAAAGTTAGAGGTACTCTTGGCTGCGTTGGAGAAGTGAAGCCGAAACTGGGCGATGTCCTTGTTACCAATTTTTGCTGCGATTACAATCTGCGGTCACATTTTTTGTTGCGATGACAGATTTACAAGATTACATTTTTATTTGAGATCACTTGCTATATACCTGCTATATGTGCCTACTCACAGATAGGGATATTTCTTTTAAATTATGGGAGTAAAAATTAACTGCCTCACAATTTTAGTAAGTGAAAATTTTATTGCGTTTAATATGATTATTTGTCTGTAAATATTTGTAATAAGTTCTATTTTGTGTTCCAAATTGAAATCTTGTAAATATTCTAAATTTAAGTGCAAGCATTGTGTTTAAGCGTTCGTTAAAAAGTGGCTGAGTGGCTAGCGCTCTGGCGCTCGGTACCATGGGTTTTCGGTTCAAATCCCAGCGGTGTCATGAATGTTTGTAGTGGTTCGAATCTACTTTAAGCTGTAGGTACCAGTTTCATATGACTGTAGAGCGTTGGGCATAGAGCTGACAACCCCCCCGTAAAAAAGATAAAACACCTCTCGTCTTGAAATCTAAGAAGACCTTGGCCCACAATGGGCGGTTGCGCCAATGATGATGAAAAGTAAAATTAATTAGTTTTGGTATTGATTTCGTATTTTGTTTAATTGCGTTTTATTAATGTTTAAATTATTTTGCCGTCCTGGAGGATACGCAGATTAGCGGCACATTTCTATGTCGGAACTTGTTAAGAATTTTTTGAAGATTTTCTGAGAACATAATTTTAATGCTGTACTGTCTTGGTTTTTGGTTTGTTTTTTTTTATTTTTTTTTTTTTTAAATGTCGGTTCTGACAAAGAGCATTCTTCTTCTTCAATGGAGCAAACAGCGCCTCGGTAGGCCAAGGTCGTCTGCCTAAAATTAAACCTTAATAAAGCATGGTTATTAAGGTATGCGTTATTAACCACCTTAATAACGGATACTGCGGTGTTGACGAGTAAGGTGTTTATCTGTAGCAAAAATGTGCTCCATATTTAAATATGCTCCATTATATATAATAACATTTATTATTTTTAAAGTTATTTCAAATAAGACTGTTATAATTTCACAATAACTTTAATTTTATCTTTTGATATTTCTTTTTTTTTTTTTTTTTTTCCAAGACATTTTGTTTAAGAAACTTAAATATAAACTAAAAAATTTACAGTAAGTTGATTACTTAATAAAATATTTATTTTGAAAATTTAATTAAAAGCATTATTAAAAATCCTTAAATATTAGTATTAGTAAAGGAATTATTTTTCTTATGCAAAATAAAAATAACAATTTATTTTTTTTTAAAAGTAGAAAAATAGACAAAATCCATCTTAACTGATGCATTTCCTAAAAAAAAAAAAAAAAAAAGAAACAGTTATTTAGAAAAATATTTAATTAAAAAAATATTTGTTAAAAATGTTTATTAAAGAAATATTTTTTATGCAAATGGATGTTGAATTTGCTTATTTTATGATTGAAATATAAGACAAATGTGCATAATCAAGAATACTTTTATGCAAATGAGAAATTGTAAATAAAATTTTCTGTTTATCCATTACAGAGTTGATTTTTTTTTTTCCCAAAGAATTGCTTTTTCAAACAATTTGTTAAAAGTATTTTAATAATTCACCGTCTTTTATATGTAATTATATAAAATTATATGTCTCATACAAATTCATAATAAGAATAAATGTATTTTTCAGGCAAATTTAATGTATTTTTCCAGAGGGTTTTTTTTTTTAATTTTAAATATAAACCGGAATAATTATAATATATAGAGTGGTTCAAAAAGAATTCAAAAACTTTTAATTTCTAAAGTTGTTTTAAAGTCTGAGGGTTTTTAATAGTATTTTTTTTTTTTCTCTTTCACTCTATTGTTGTTTATTTTTATTCTTAATTATTATTCAATTTTTATTTGACAATATTAATTAAATTTTTATTATTATTTTATTAATTATTCATCATCATCATGGGCGCAACAGTCCCATAGTGGCTCAATGTCGCCTCCCTACTGGTAGAGTCCTACACAGATGTTTTTCTTTTTACGGGGTGCGTTGTCAGCACTGCGTCCAACACTCTACAGTCCTATTAGACCAAATTCTTAGAATTTAACTACAGCATGAGAAAATATGGGACGATAAATGCAAGATTAAAATGATCAGTCAATCTTAAAAGTGCAATAAATAAAAATTAGAAAACTTATTATATTATGTTTGAAAATTACAAAAATGTATGCCCAATATATGTAAATTCTTCTTCATTGGCGCAACAGACCAAGGTGGGCCAAGGCTGTCTGTCTACTGGCAGCTTTTTCTGCACAGGGAGGGTTTTTTTACGGGTTGGGATTGTCAACCCGACGCTCTACAATCCTATTATACCGCGACCTACTGCTTAAAGTGGATTCCGAATGTGATGGAGTACTCGTATGTAGAAGACTCATTTGGCTCCGTGACGCTCTACAGTCATATGAGACCGGGACCTATGGCTTAAAGTGGATTCCGAACTACTACAAACATCCATGGCACCACCGGAACTAATACTCAGTGCGGGACGGACATTCCATGAGTGATCTGCTGATGGATGGAGGGAAAGGGGGCAGCTTCTGTTGTGATGGAGTACTCGTAAGTAGAAGTCTCATTTGGCTCCGTGACGCTCTACAGTCATATGAGACCGAGACCTATGGCTTAAAGTGGATTCTGAACTACTACAAACATCCATGGCACCACCGGGACTAATCCTCAGTGCGGGACGGACATTCCATGAGTGATCTGCTGATGGATGGAGGGAGAGGGGGCAGCTTCTGTTGTGATGGAGTACTCGTAAGTAGAAGTCTCATCTGTGTCTGTGACGCTCTACAGTCATATGAGACCGGGACTTATGATTTAAAGTGGACTTTGTACCATTACAAACATCCATGGCCCCTCCGGACTCGAACCCGAAACCTGTCACACCGAGCTTCAGACACTTAGCTATTCAGGCTCATATTTCAAAATACAAGATAAAACTACTGAAATTAATTATTTAGAAAATAAAAAAACAAATTGCTGTTTTCCAAAAGTTAGTTTTTTGCTAGAAATTGCATGTCTCCAACCTGGCTACCATGATAGATAAAAAAAACACCGACATACCTGAATGACATGAACACAAACTCGCATACAAAAATAAGGTAAATGGCGTCTGTGTTATATAATTATTACATAAATAAGAGAGTCGTGGTACTTGAAAAAAAGCCAAATAAAGATAAGTAAAAGCTGTGAGATAATTATGGTCTACCAAGAAGAAAAAAAAAAAAAAGCACCTACTGAATAATCTTCGTAGATACTTTCTGAATAGTTAACTAACTAGTTCATGGAATGCAGATCGAAAAAACATGTAAAAAGATAAATTGCTACATGTAAATAAAAAAAAACTGAATAGCTGTAAATTTAGATATAAACCATATAAGATTATGATTATGTGTTTTGCTTAAAAACAATTTGAAAAATTCTGTTCAGTATTTTTTTTTTCTTTCTTTTTAAAATTTCTTTTGATATATTATTTAATCAAAAAGTTTTTTTGATGAAGTAAATTGTTGGAGGAATGTAAGTGTTGTTAATATAATATATATCGTTAGTCTAATTGCTGGGCGTTTTACTGGTATTTTTTCGCATTAAATGTGAACCAATTACACACAAAAAAAAAGGCTTCCAAGAAAGTATGTTTTAACCTCTTCTTTTCCAAGAATTACATAACAAACATATATATATTAGCTGTGTAACAGGCATAAATGCATTACAGTATCATTGAACCTCTGTTCACATGTAGAAAATTATGAAAATAAATTTAGGTAATAATAAATAACAAAAAATAATAATTAAGTAAATAATAGTTATTATTAATTGATGAAAAATAATTAATTATCTTAGTAATTAATAAGAGGCCTGATGGCCGAGCGACTAGTGCTATGGTGCTCGGTGCGACAGGTTTTGGGTTCGAGACTCGGCGGTGCCATGCATGTTTGAATACACAACAAGCATATTTTTATTAGCTGTATAACAACTATAAATTTATTACTGTATCATTGAAGATTGACATCTGTTGACGTGTAGAAAATAAATTAAGGGTAATAATAAACAAAAAATAATAAACAAAAAAAAAATAACAAAAAATAATAAAATAATACAATACTTCTGTTCTACTTATGATAGTTAAGGAAAAAAGAAAAAAATGCTTGATTTCATGGAAAAATGTTTCCAAACAATAACAACAACTGATATTGTTTATTTAAATGATAATCCAAAATTTTTATTATTTTATTGCTATTATATCTATCAATAAAACCTTTAATGACAACTTTCTATGAGTGTTGAATGGTTAAAAGGCTTATGAGAATGACTAATAAAATTACGTTACTTTTTTGCGAGTACCTTGACTTTTCTGATACCTAACTATAAAGATAGCTATTCTATTTTAAATACATCATATTAACGTTCTAATTAAAAGTAATTCAATTAAGTATTTGTTTCTTGAAGTTATGCGGGGAGTGTGTCGGGATTAAAAGGTGGAGGTTATATTTTGCACTGGGGCCTTGAATGACCGAGTGTCTAGCGATCTGGCGCTCGGTACCCCAGCTTTCGGGTTCGAGTCCCGGTGGTGACAGAGATGTTTGTAGTGGTTAGGAATTCAATTTAAACCTTAGGTCCCGGTCTAACAGGATCGTAGAGCGTTGCGGGGGTAGTGTTACTCCGCGTCCGTAGCTTATCTTCAAGCAGCACGCACATCCTGGATAGTGCTAAATGAGTAATGTCGGTGCCGCGCTTGCTTTAAGGCATCCAAGACAACTGTCTAAGTGTTTGCCAGCTGCATTAGAAGAAAAATTTCTTAACAAAAACAATTGACAGAATTATCTCCCGCCATTTTAGGTTTCTTTGGCCGTTAAGGTTCCCCGATCTCACTCCCGGTCAATGGATTTCTAGCCGTCAGTATAACTAAAATTTAAAGGGTTTTTTTTATTTCGAATGCAGCTGGCAATGAGAGACATTTATCTTTATGCCATGAGCAAGAACTGCACCGCTGTTACACATTTAGCACTTTTAGCTTGATGATATTCTATAAAGAGTAACCCTACCCCCACAATGCTCTACGATCCTATTAGATCGGGACCTATGGTTTAAAGTCGATTACGAACCACTACAAACATCTATTGCACCGCTGAGACTCGAACCCGAAACCTGTGGCTCCGAGCGCCAGAGCGATAGCCACTCGGCCATTCAGACACATATTTCAAAATACAATATAAAACTACCGAAATTAATTGTTTAGAAAAGGAAAAACAAATTGATATTTTCCAAAAATCAGTTTTTTTTCCATGGATTGGAATGTCTCAAACCTAGCTACCATGATAGGTAAGAGCTACACCGCTGTTACTCATTTAGCACGTGTAGCTTGAAGATTTGGCATGGGCGTGAGTAACCCTACTCCCACAACACTCTATGATCCTAATAGACAAGGGCATACGGTTTAAAGTGGATTTTGAACCACTACAAACATCCATGGAACCTCACGAAATTCGAACTCGAAACCTGAGGTACCGAGTGCCAGAGCGGTAGCCACTCGGCGATTCAGGCACCTAAAATTTAAAATGTATGCATACAATCCACATACTGCATCTGATTTGAAAGATGCCATCAGTCAATAGGTTCAACATATTTCTATTGCAATGGTAAGTGCTTCAATATATAACATCAAGAGATCGAAAACGAGGATCACGAACGCGAGACGCCGACCAACGAAATCACGAGCGACGCATGTTCAATCGGCGACATATCCGGGGAATACGCAGGCCAAGGAAGAAGCTGTACCTGCCGCGTTGCAAAGAAGGATTGAACAGTCCTAGCGATATGAGGGCGGGCATTGTTCTGTTGAAATACAGCGCCTGGCAAGCTTTGAAGGAAGGGAACAGCTTGGGGCTGTAGAATTTCACTGATGAACCGGTTGCTGTTCAGATTGCCCACAATTCTTAGCAATTGAGATCATCCATGATATGCTATGGCACCCCAGATCATAACTCCGGGTGTTCGTCCACTGTGGCGTTCGATAATGCACTCCGAAAGGTGGCGTTCACCGCCATAGCGTCTGACACGAATGCGGCCATCATGGTACCACAAATTAAAGTGGATTCGTCAGAAAACACGACATGCTGCCAATCAGCACGCCTGTCTCTATGCTGAGCGGCCCATTGTAGCCGCAGGCGTCGATGGTTTAGCGTGAGAGGGATCCTGTATAAAGGAGTCCTTGCGCGCAGTCCACGCTGCAGCAGACGTCTACGAATTGATGAAGCACATAATGAAACACCTGTAGCTATTGCCCACTGTGCTGCCAATTGTCTAGAGAAGCTGTATGGTCCGTCAGCGCCATGCGGACCAGGTGTCTATCATCGCGAGCTGACGTCACATTTCGGGGTCCACTCCCGGATTTCCGAGTTGTCCGACACTCGTCCGTCCACTGCTTCCAAAGACGCATCACTGTGCTGCTGTTACGCTGCACACGAGCGGCGACTACACGATAAGACAATCCAGCTTCACGAAGGCCGATGATTCTCCCTCGTTCAAACTCTGTAAGTTGTTCCAATCTCCTCTCTTTCGTCGAAGAGGCATAAGTAACGATTGAGCTAACGTTTACCACTAGCAGATAACCACCGATAACCATACACGCCTTTGCTTCAGCCGTCTATTTATTCGGATCCATCCGCCGTTCAGAGGGCGCTGCTCAACATACGCATGCGCTACGGATTTGAAATTGTAATCATTTTCATATCATGCGCTAATTTGCATTTCCTGAAAATTTCAGCTCACTCGCGTAAGTCCTTCATGGTGTTGCAATTTTCACAAACATGAGTTTAGTTTCTGTGAATGGTGATAGTTAAGGACTGATGTATCGAGAAAGTTTTTTTACAAATACGTATGTAGTTTGTTCTCGTGATGTTCGTAGTTTTTATTTAATATTTTAATATCTTCACTTGTTTTTTTATTTATTTATTGATATATATTTATTTAGTTTAAGTCTATGCATTTATTCATTAATTTAATTAATGTTTAATTTGTATTCACGTCATATGATATATTTTCATCTTGCTAATTTAAATATTTTACTGATTTTATAACATTTAAAAATTGAAGAATTAATGGGATTTTTTCAAATTTCCGATTGTGTTGTGGTATGAGATAAACAAATCCAGTTAAAATAGATATTATACTGTTTTATTTGGAATCCTTTCAATAGTCGAATCTTTTAATTTTGTCGTGCCAACATGTGTTTAAAGTTATTTTATTATAAAATAACTGTTTTTCTTATTTTATATTTTAATGTCGAATTTCATTTTTATAACTTTTTATGTTTAATATACCTATTATTGTTAATTTTTATCTCATATCATTGATTTTGAATGTATGTAGTTCATAGTAATGTATTTTAAAACTCCCTCTTCCAGTTGTGAGTGAGGAAGAAAAAAAAAAAATCATAAAGGTCAATAAAAAATCAGAAAGGTCACTTCCGATTTTTACTAAGCTATGATCACAGCTGGCGAGTATTTGTTTTTCAGCTAAAATAAAGAATCAAGCGAAGTGGTATTTTCTTTGAAGAGCTACCGGTTAATTTGCAACTGTCAGTTGGAAGTCAGGTGGTATCTAGATAAAATTTATTTAGCAGACTCTGTGTTCTTGGCTCTTATATTTGGGGGCCTAATGGCAGAGTGGCTAGCGCTCTGACACTCGGTACCACAGGTTTCGATTCGAATTCAGGGCGGTGCCATGGATGTTTGTTGGTGGTTCGGAATCCGCTTTAAACTGTAAGTCCCGGTCTGTTTAGCTTAAAGTGTGCACAAGATGACCGTAGAGCGACAAACCAAACCAAATCTTCTGGTGTTTGATTGCTAGGGGATATGAAAGCGATGCAAAGGTCAAGAGTTGACGCATCTGAATTTTGTCCAGTGAAAGGACTATTAAAAAAAAATCTCTGCAATAACCAATAATAGTATAATTATCATAAGTACCATCAAATCACCACATATGTCTCAGCGGAATTGAAACACTCCAGCAGTTTATGATTTGAAGAGACTACACACACATGAAATAATAATGCTAAACAAATTGTAAAATAAAAATATAGTTTGATTTTGATTATTTAGAACAATTAAAATCCAATTAAATACAGGCACGATGTATGATTCAGATTAATTGATTGAACACAACTGCAGATAATATTATATTGGGACTGGACTGGACTGCAAATGATATCACTACATTGGGATTGCCAACAAGGACTGGCGTTCCAACTTGGGGTCAAGGATCACCCACCTGGGTCTTATGCAAAGATTTCTCCCTCAAATAAATGACTTTCTTGAGACAGTCCACTGAATGCTGGACATGGCAAATGAGGTGAATTAAAATGGCGTATAAAAAAGAACTTTAAGTTGGAGCAAGTCCCACATAGAGATGGAGTTAGAAAATCGAATGATATAGATTGTAAAGAAGGGGTCTGAATGGTCCATTGGTTAGCGCCAGGTTCCAGTACCGGTGATGCCATGGATGTTTGTAATGGTTCGGAATCCACATTAAAATGTAGGTCCCGATCCTAATAGGATCGTAGAGCGTTGTGGGGGAAGTGTTACTCGCGTCCGTAGCTTCTCTTCAAGCTACACGGTCCCCCTGGGTAGTGCCAAATGAGTAACAGCGGTGCAGCCCTTGCTTATGGCATAAATATGCCTCTGTATTGTCAGCTGCTTTAGAACAACAATAGATTGTAACGAAACTATGAGACTGGAGCTTAAAATTAAAAGGAGGATTCCGGAGAGAGAAGAGAATTTTGCTGAAGGTACTGGAGCCCTAGCGAAGGTGAGAACCGAGTTCCAACATCAAAAGGTAGATGTATAAGAAAAAGATGAGGTGAACCTAATGATCCGGAATCAAAATCACGAGAAGAGTTGATGGTGATGGCGCGGACAACTAAAGAAGCCACCATGTCGCCCTGCTGCCCTAACCATCGACAAAAGAGCAGATCTTTAATAGCCTTGGTGCCATAATACCCCAGCATTCTGAAGAGATCATCAGTTATGTAAGTGACTTTTTGCATAAAATAATCCCTTTTGTTTAGACACACTGAACCAGCTGTTTCTGCTATATTTACTAAGACTGGATTAAAGAAGATTGCAAATAGTGAGACAAACTTTGCTTTATAATTCCAAAGACATTTTTGACCCAAATGTTGAGGCATTCATCGAAATAGAGGTGAATAATAGTTAATAACTGTTGCAGTCAGATTCCACTTAGTTATTGTAGCAAATTTATGTAACTAATGAAATACATCAATGTAATTATTTTCTTATAAATATTTTATATTTTTAGTTATGTTAACCAACATCTCGTGTTTCGAATATCTGCCAATAGGCAATACAGCCTTGCCACACCAATGGAATGTTGCGCCAATGAAGCAGTCATATATTAACCATTCTATTATGTATTAATTTTTACGTTTAGATTTATCGTGCATATAAGTTTTATCTCTGCATTTATTAACATGTAATGATATTATTTCAGTTGTGTGCAATTAATTAATTTGAATCAGTCATTATACCTTTACTTAATTGGATGTCTTTAACTGTTATAAGTAATCAAAATCAAACTATATTTTTATTTGTCATTTGTTTAGCATTGTTATTTATGTGTGGGTGTAGTCTCTTCATATCATAAGCTTCTGAGTATTTAAATTTTTCTGAGAGATATGTGGTGATTTGATGCTGTTTATGCTAATCATGCTATTACTGGTTATAGCAGTATGCAATTATGAGATTACTTTTAATGATTTTTTTTTTTTTATTTGCGGTTGTTTAAATAATCAACACTACAGTATTTTTCTCAATAGAATGTGTTTAAAAATTATTTTTGTTATTGTTATTTTTATTTAACCCTACATAAAGCTTTGATCCTGTCTGCTAATAGACATTAAGATATATGTTTTAAATATTCAAGGGAAGAATTTGTTTATTTACTATTAGATGGACAGAAATCAATAAAGAAACCCAGTGAAATATGCCTTTTAACTTTCTTATTTTAAGAATTAATAAGCCTTGAATGCTATATCGTTAAAAAAGTCACTTGTTAGTTATTGTAATTAGTTGATTATGATTAGTTAGTTGTTGTAGTAGAAAAATTTTCAAAGCATAAGTTACAAAAGGCCGAATATTTCTACTTTCCCTCCGGTAATAAAAACAATAAATTTGTAAGTCGAATAGATTTAACATTAAATTTTAGGAAAAGCAATTATGAAATAAGCTGAGTTCTATTTCTTCTGCATTTTTGTTCGCACCAGAGACCAAAATTGGCTTACTAAATTTGTGTTTTTAATTGTAAAATGATCAATAAACTTCATAAATCGTCAATAGCTAATGAGCAATTCTAAAAGTTCTAACGGGTACTCCGCATGTACATTTAATGGAGGCGAAAAACAAAATCAATTAAAATAACAATAAAATAAATACAAAACGATCAATGAAAATCGATAAAATAAATATCTATAAAATAAAAATAATAATTAAATAAAAATAATAATAATAATAATAATAAAATTTTTTAATAAAAATCAAAGTTATACAACATTCTTTAACTTCTTCCCTGATAGAAAGAACATTTTACCTTTTTTTTAGAAAATTTATTTTTCGTCCAAACGATATCTTTATACAAATTGAATTCATTCAGACGATTTATTTTGGCAAACATTAGTTTTAAATAATGATAAAATGAAACATTTTTTTCATCGAATGGCAAACGATATTTTATACGAAGCGCATAATCGTTTATAAAGCTTTCAGCTAAAACTTTTAAAAATAAAATTTTATTTTAACATTTTATTGGAATGTATTTATTAATTTGAAATGAAATCAATGACATCAATTTTGATATTTCTCCAAGGGCATCCATTTTTTATATAACTCCATGCAATAAATGGTATTATATTTATTTTTAAACAGTGACGAAATTATGCATGAATAAAAAAGAATTTTGTATTAGCTCTTAAGTGAAATATTTTTTAATTATTTATAAATAATTTTAAAAATCGAATTTTAAAATTTTGTTGATTAACATTAGATAACATATAAATACATATTGATACGACAGATCTTCCAACTGTTTTTCCAACTATTCCTAATATTTCTGCATCTTCCATGTAGACAAATTTTAGTATCCTACAAAGACAATCCTAATATATATTTTTTAATATAGCTGGATCATCGCTATTTTATAAACCAATAATATCTTGAGGGAAGCAAGTTACAATATTATTATAATATGTAATGTTGAGCTGTTTTATACAATACTAGCAGTTTACCCGCTATTGACCGGGTATTTATTTTTCTATATTTTGTCAGACTGAATATGTAATTAATGTAGTGCAAAACTGAAGTAATTTTATTGGCAGGTATTTAAAACTTTGTAAACAGTATACAAATTATAAAATAAAATATATTTTCAAATCTCATAATATTAATTTAACTCAAAACCTGATAAAAAATAACATATTTGAAAATACAAGGTGATTATAATTAAAAATCCCACTTTCAAAATGCTGTAAAAAGAAGCATTTGTTACAATGAGTTCAAATTTGAACTGAAAATACTTGAAGAAGGGGGAAACGGTACTTCATCAAAAAAGTGTATTAATATAAGGCGCTGTAAGCGGCATAAAGAAAGGGAATTCAGCTTCCAGAGATATTTTGAATCGAAATTACAACGCATTTGACATGAGTTGCACATTCAACCAACTGTACTGTTCAATGTGCTTGATTGTTTCGATTTTTTGACGGAAAGAAATGACTTCCAAGTCATTCTACAGTTATGGCACTGTTAATGGGAAGACCCATCCACCACGGCAAGATCATACCAAATTGGATGAGAAAAGTCGGTGGAATTTTTCTTTGATGCCGTACCGTTTCCCCTTTCATCAAATATTTTCAGTTTAAATATGAACTCATTGATAAATGTTCTTTTTTTTTTACAGCATTTTGAAAGTGGGACTCTAATCATAATCACCTTGTCTATAAATAATAAAAATATTACGTTGCCGAAATATTTTTAAAATATCAAGTTGCCGAACAAACCCATGAGTAAGCAATATAAAGCTGTTCGTGAGAGAAACATGGCGATCTACAAATCTGCTCTGAAACACTTAATAGGCTGCCCCTGAGATCTCAAGTCTCACTGAAAATTGCAATCTCTTAAAGTTAAAAGGTATAACCGTCATAATGAGTGCCAACAGTGTGATAAAAACTATCTCATCCTCTTCCTTTCCTGTTAAAATAGCTGGTTCCATCATGTTGCCTAGCGTGTCCTTTATACACCCTTATGCCATTGCTTAATTTTGGTAGATTGAGGTTCCATAGTAAAATTATTGGACATCTCACTTTAAGTGTAAGGCGACGTCGTAGCAATCCATCTTGATCAAGTGAGTTTAAGAACTTTGGTGGGTAATTGACGACCTCGTCGGGATCTACTACAGGATCGAAAGGTTTGTATTCAGTGACTCTGTCTGGCAACATGGGAAATATTTGTTTCGTTATTTAGTGAACATCTTTATTTTTAGCAGAAAGAATATTACTCTCTTGTTACCATTAAATTATGATAACTTTGTGAAACATCAGGGTACATGTATTAGATCTGCGAGAGACGACACCATATTGCAAATATCGGATGGTAGTTTATCCTAGCCAGAAGACTTAACTGCTATTCTGCCTTCTCCTATCTGCAATAACTTTCAAATAGTAGTAGAAATTGTTAAATCTAAGAGTTATTTATTAAAAAAAAGAAATTTTGGGGGTCTAGCTAATGTCCTAAAAGAAAGAATCTCCTATTTTACTGCACCCTGATATCCAATTGTTCCTTGGTACCACACAACCTTTAGGTTCGAATTCTGGCAATTACATGAATGTTTGTGAGTGTTAAAACTGTCGGTCTCGGTCTAATTATCCTAAAGTATACAAAAAATGACCATAGAGAGACAAAAACCAAAAACTATTTTACTGACACCCGATACTAGTCTTTCTACTATTTCCTTTTTTTCAAATTAGTCGATAGGCGACCGGTTGATTAGCTGACCCATTGGTGTCCAGTTACAGAAAATTATTTTTATTCTTGAATTAAAATATTCATGAATATATGCATCATCTTAAATTTATAACTCACTTTATTTTTCGTATTTTTCATTAAATTCTACTTTTTAACAAACAATCTGATAGGGAAAAAAATTCCTGAGAATTACTTTTTTTTTTTTATATTTCGACGTTAGTTTTGGTAAATTATATTATGAAAAAAAAAAAAAAAAAAAGGTAATATGCGTAAAGATGAAATCGCAATTGCAGATGCAAAACACTGATAACGATTAAGAATTGTTATTTAACAAATCATAAAAAAAAAATTGTGAATAAACGTTTATAAATAAAAAAAAAAAGGAATAAGCAAAATATAAATAAGCCTATATAACATAATATTTGAGAGAGAGAGAATCCCTGAAAATTGGGTTTTTTTTTCTCTATTCGTTTTCTAATTCGATTGTTTTAATAGATGACATTTTATTTTCATCATACAATATGACTGAAAAACTGAAAAAAAGGGGGGTTCCCTTTTTGAAGCAAATTTAATTTTTAGCTCCCATGGTAATGTGCACTAGCTAGTGTGTGCAAAAGAATTGAAAAGCTCCATTCCCATTAATATCGTCAACATAGAGTCACTATTTTCAAATAGTTATAGACAATTGCAGAGGATACAACACAGTTTTCCCATATAAATTTGGCTGGTGAGTTTTCCATTATGTTGCACACAAATGCAGAATAGTTACTCTTGAAAATATTTTCGAACACTCTAACTTACCCGTTCATCCTGTAGCATAACATTAATTATGCTAAGTAATGTGTTTTATTTTTAAAGAAAGAGTTTTTGCTTGTTTTTTTTTTGTAATACATCTTACTAACATATTTTTTTATCAAATCTATCATTAACCTTTATCAATCACCTTAAAACATATTTTCAACAAACAAAGAAATCTGAAGTAAAAATCTTCTTGATACAAGTACTTAAAGATTAATACTCATTGCTGATGGTCTAAAAATGCATATACTCTCAGTGGACTGTAAAAAACTTTCAACTCTTTTATTCGAAAACCAAATGCCATCTGCATTGGTCTTTCTCTTTCCAGCCAGCTCACATCCACACAGACTAGGATGTTTATATCCTCTGCCGCCAGCTTATACTTCATTTTTCAATTTTTTACAAATTATTGCATATGGAGCAATTTATCCATGAGGCAACACTCATAAATGATTTTATTATCGAATTCCTATAATTTTCAATTTTTGAAATATCTATTTAAATTTATTATTATAGTTAAAATAATTTTCTTAATATTTTCTAATGAATAGTTTATATAATAAACAACAAGTAATATAAAAAAAAAATTTTTAAGAGTCAATTCCTACTTTTTTCCCCTATATTGCAGAAAAGTCCTTTACAAATAAAATTGAAATTTTCCTCTTACATCTGGCGCCATCTATTGGTAGATACATGCAACTGAAATCTAAACAAAACTAAAATTAATTAATTAATTAAAATTAATTAGTGAATTAATATTTGAAAAAAACTGTATTAACATCCAGTGTCCTCCATTACGAGTTCAAAAAAATGTTGTATTTGAACTTTAGTGGATGAGTAAAAAGTATTTTAAGAACGGGTGAAAATTTGGACAAGATATATATATATATAGAGAGAGAGAGAGTGTATGAACTAATAGTAGGAATTGAAATATCAATGCCTTGCTACACTTAAAAAGCAAACAATTAACCTTTCTCAGATCAAGAACTGAAGATTCTTGCTGCTGAAGGCTCGTGCATACTTGATGTCACTGGTCACCTTCAAGTCCCTTTGTTGCGAAACGAGATATCCAAAGGGACGTGAAGGTGATGGAGCAGCTCCTCCCCTGAAGCCCGCCTCCCCCAGGAAATCCGGAGAAGGTAGGACTTTGCGCCTGTCAACCTCTCCAAAAAGCTTTTAAAGATCCCATTCGGACGATGAAGTGAAGGATTTCGACACACAATTGTTTTGACGTTTTCCAGACACATTTCGTGGCCCGTAAAATCCGTCCCCAGTTGAGTTGACTTTAGTCCTTTTGATAAATATCGTAATGTTTATTCATTTATTTATCAGCCAAAGTTTAAAGAGAATTTGATCCCACTTATATTCATTTGATGTATATTTTAGTAAATTCATTAAAACTTATATTTTTCCACGCCATTCACTCCAAGATCGGAGATTTTCAGAATTCTCGACTCTTCATCGAATCTAATTGCCTGGTCTGCGGAAGACCTTAATTATCACGGCGTGATACACGAAACCACAAGGGGCTGGTTCACATTGAAAAACCGGCGGAGACTCCTGCCAATTCAGTCACTTCAGAGAAAAAGTAACACTTCTGGTTGACTCGTCTCAGAGCTCTCTCTATCTCTTCATCAAAAACACTTCTTTTAGGACAGTCCGTCAAGAGGGAGGATGTCGGCTTCTCACTTTTCATTTCAGTAGACATTTTTCAGCTCGTGGTCTTTCCCCCATCATATGATGGAACAACTTGCGGTATAGTTCACATTCAATCTGTAGTTGTTTCGACCTGGGAAGGTCGCATAGACATTCGCTAATTTCCTGAGTCTCGTTATACATGATGTCGAATATCTGCTCTCAGATTCGAGTGGCAGGTTGTTCTCATTAGTACAAAACATTAATTGCATATAATATAACTACGCACAATACTGCTTGTTTCCTGTCAAATTTGAGTGATGGGTTGTTAAAGCAAAATACATTCCTCTTTGCTGGGGTTGAAATGTCAATTCTTCTAGTGAGAAAAAGTACTAAAATATACTTATCCAACTAAGATCCTGCAACAAAAATTTTAGTTTTTACAAAAGATTTCATTCGTTGCATGAAATTTTATACTATGATAAGAAGATGAATATAAAATATACATGCAGATGATACTATACGGAGATGCATATATTAATTTCTGCTAGTAATCATATATAAAATACGATCAAAAACTGATGGTGAATTAAAATTCCATTAATGTGTAACATTAAATTAATGATGGGTCTAATTTGGTTTTGGTTTGTCGCTCTACCTTCATTTTGTGCACACTTTGGGATAATTAGACCGGGACCCACAGCTTAACTGGGATTCCGAACCACTCACAAATATCTATGCCAGAAACAATTAGTCTGGAGATATTACATCAAAATGTGTAATAAATTAATAAAATAAGAGCAATTTAAATAATGCTTCATAAATTTTATTATTTTTTTTTTTTATAAATTTTATTTGTTAATAATTATTTTTTTAGCTTTCATGAAATTTTATCTCATATTTTTATATTTTGTTCATAAAATATATCATAAATATTTTATATTTTTTTTATTTTTATTTATATATATATATATATATATTATAATTTCAATGTTAGTAATACAAATTAGAGACATTTTTTATTAAAGTAATTATTTAGATTTCAATGGCATTCCTGTGTGAAATTTAGAGATAAAAACAATCAAAATCTGTACGAACCATTTACCTCAATAATATTTTAAAAGAAATAATTTATCAACTTAAATGCGGACAATGGGAACTCGAGTTCTCACTTTCAGGCTATAGATTTAAAAATAATGAAAGATTCAGAGAATGAACCAAACCATTAAATGGGAACTATTTACCTCAAATAAGGGCATTAGAGAAGCTTATACCCAAAAGACGACGAGAAGTACTTTTGAAAATGCGAAACCCAGCGTGAAGTAAAGCGATATGAAATTTTTATCAGCGAGCCCAATCCTCCTGGGAAGAGGAAAGCAGCAATGACTCATTTAGATCCAAATTAATGATCCTTTTAAAAGCACCTAAAATCCGGCATTATAATCGAATCATTTTTAATGAGCGGTTCAGCTCTCTACGCGTTCCTGTACGGTTTTTTTCCCCGCACTGCAGCGATGCCGCGCAGCGAAACAAAAGTCGTTCAGGGGAAAAGGGAAGGAATGCATGTTTCTGTTGTATATTCTTAACCTTATTAGAATACCGGAATGCGGAATATTTTTCAGAACGAGGGAAAATTTCTCCCCGGTTTGTTTGTAGAAGAATGTAAAGTAAATTTTGCTATTGAAGTGGAAAATGAATCAAGATTAAATAATAATAAAAAAAAAAGGAGTATAGTTAATTTGCAAAGATAAAGATACCCGGATTCGAAATCTGGGATATACGAATAGAAAATAGCGTTAATTTTTAACGGGATAATTAAGTCTAATTGTGTTTTCGCTTGAAATGATTAAATTAAAATCACATTATGAATGCAATTCGATAAAAACAATCAATTTAGTTCATGTGAGATAGATTTGGTGTTTTGTGAAGCGAAAATTTTCTCTCTATCTGCATTATAAAGTTTTTGCGTACTAATACAGTGACGCTGTATGTAAATCAGAATCCCGTTTATTGAATACATTGTAAAGGATTGTCGAAAATTCTTGTTTCAAGCCTATAAAGAAACACAATCAATTTTAAGAATTTCAGGTTTTGTTTGGTTTGTCGCTTTACTGTCAATTTTTGCACACTTTAAACTAATTAGACCGGGACCTACAGATTAATGTGGAATTCGAACCATTAAAAACATCTATGCCACTCCAAAGATTCGAATCTGAAACCTATGGTACCAAAGGCCAGAGTAAAAACCCATAGGTCATCAGGTCCCTATATAAGAATTTTAGGAGACACGCAATAACTTACGGCATGTAAATACATTTTTTTTCGGATTGCAATGTGTTAATTGCGATTGTCCAGTTAACAGATGTAACAAAAGGAGTTAGTATCCTCCATTGAAAAGGAACCTAGAGAGTTCTTGTTTCAATCCAATAAAGAAGCACAGTCACTTATAAGAATTTTAGGAGACATGCAATAACTTATGATATGTGAATACATTTTTTTCGGATTGCAATGTATTAATTGCGATCACCCAATTAACATATTTAACAAAAGATTTGATTACACCAGAACCTACAATTTAACTTGCATTCCGAACCATTAACAAACATGTATAACCTGAAGCATCACCGGCCAGTGCGCGAGCCAATTGGCCATCAGGCTGCTTAACAACAAGGAGTAAGTATCATTATAATGGTATGCAATAACTGTATTATCAAGCAACACTCTAAAGTAATTTTTTACGTACAGAGTAGATCAGAATTAATCCAGCAAATTTTAAGAGCAGAAAAATCGCTCAAAAACATTCAAATAAATGTTAGCAGTTTCTATGAATTTTCGTTATATTATTGTGTATCATCACTGTTCATATCACCGAATATGAAATCGAAATTTTAAAATTTTTATGACTTGCTAATAAAATGGTTTTACAAAACATTTTTCAATGAAAACTGAATTCAATAAAAAAAAAACCTTATATAAACCCCAATGCATTATAATTAATTGATAGTCCTATTATTGATATATCCTATTATTGGTGGTCCATGATACGAATTAATTAATTGGTAGTCCAATTATTGATATCCTATTATTTGTAGTCCATGATTATAATTAAGTAATTGGTAACCCTTAAGAAGATACGTTGTCAAAAATAATTGCATACAAATTTAATATTTACGTACTTAATTATTTAAATATTTATTTCACAAGAATATTTTACAGATTATTTCTCAAAACAATTATGGTACTTCTATTTTAACTATCTTCCAATTCCATCTTATTCGCCAACTCAAACAAACGCCAAGTTTCCAAAGCAAAGGTTCTTCACGCATCAGGATCGCTATTCGTTACAAGCAGGGCGCACTAGAACAGCGCCAACAATTCCTTGTAATAACCTCCAGTACAATGTCTGTGCGATTAATCCAGGGCAGAAGACCAGGAAGATTAGCTTTTATCGCGCCGCAGGGCGGATTGTTTGCGTTTCTCGGCTAATGGGCGTTTCTGGGAATCTGTCACTTCGCATGGAGGGTTTTTCAAGATGGCGGCCTCCGCGTTCGGTGGCGCGCGAAAACGGCCGGCAATAAGCCTCGTTAGAAGGTAATGGAATTTCATTGTTCGCGCGGCACAGAACGAATCGGATTGCATCGAATAGCGTGCCCCTTGCACCAGAAATGTCTGTGCTGTTTTAATAATTCACTTGAGTCCTAAGGCGGTTCAGTTTCGAAGAGGGGGAATTTAAGTATTTTTAAATTAAATTTAATTGTATATTAACACTGCATTCCTATTTGAAGATATTTATTTTTAAAAATCTCATGACCATTTCTCTTTGAATAATGTCCAGGTTAAAAAATTTTGATATACAAAAAGCAATTTAAAGAAAAGAAAGCTGACGAATGGTATTATTTTTAGTTGAATTTATAAATATACACTGTACTAAGTATTGTGTACTGTACAATGTACTGAGGAATTTATAAATATACAATGTACTGAGGAATTTATAAATATACAATGTACTGAGGAATTTATAAATATACAATGTACTGAGGAATTTATAAATATACAATGTACTGAGGAATTTATAAATATACAATGTACTGAGGAATTTATAAATATACAATGTACTGAAAATTTATGTACTGAGTACTGTACAATGTACTGAGGATTTAATAAATATGCAATGTACTAAAAATTTATGTACTAAATATTGAGTGCTGTACAATGTACTGAGTTAATAAATATACAATGTACTAAAAATTTATGTACTAAGTATTGAGTGCTGTACAATGTACTGAGAAATTTATAAATATACAATGTACTAAAAATTTATGTAATAAGCATTGAGTACTGTACAATGCACTGAGGAATTTATAAATATACAATGTACTAAAAAATAACGTAATTTATTAGTAAAATTAAAGTAAAACAAGTAATATAAAAAAAAAAAAATTCAAAAATTCCTACTTTTTTTTTCACTCTATTGCAGAAAGTCCTTTCATTTTCATTCATTTTTTTTAATTTATCTGGTGCCATCTATTGGTAGATATATGCAGCTTAAATCTAAAAAAAATTGAAATTAATTAATTAATTAATATGTGAAAAACTATATTAACATCCAGTGTCTTCCACTACAAGTTCAAAAAAAAATGTATTTGAACTTGAGTGGATGAATAAAAAGTATTTTATGAACGATTTAAAATTGAACAAGATATATATAGGGAGAGTGTGAGCTAATAGAAGTAATTGAATAACGCAATAAAAGAAATAAAATCGACTTTTACAAATTACAATTTTTAAAACAATAAAATATATAAATTGTACTAAAATATAACAATACACAGTTAAATATTAAAAATCCTAAATCCTTTTAAGCATTTCAATGTACATGGGAGCCAGTATTAATCATTTGTTTTTACAAAGTAGCTTGATGTGATAATAAGTTCTTGATCCTTATGTAATATTTTCGAAAGGATTCAATCAATAACATTGCTGATTCTATATTAACGTTGCTAATTCGCGACATCTAATAATCACAGAATAATGTCTAATAATAATCCTATTTTCCATTATCTAATCTTTTAATAAAAACCAAGCGTTTTTTTACCACCAAATTGTCCAGCACATATTATATATATATGGCATTCTCTTTTTTGTGTGTGTAAATTTAATCAGACTTATAAAATTATTAATTATTCATTTTTTATGCATTCCATGATTCTGTTCATTGGTTTTAAACATTTTCAAGCATATCAACAAATTAGAGTTTTATATGTGTATTTGAAGTATGTCAGCTGAATTGCCATGGTGCCATTGATCATTACCAAAGGGGCAATGTATTGTAACGTCTCTGCCTATACTAGCCCTATAACGACTTCATGAAGAGTGGCACTTTTAGGTTCAATAACAAGCTAGTTAGTATAATAAGCCAGAGTTCTGTATATATATATATATATATATATATATATATATATATATATATATATACAGAACTCTGGCTTATTATACTATTTACAAAGAAATGAAAATTAAAGATATAAATTCGATTCACAAGTACAGTTCATTCCAACGTCAGAGATTTTCAGAGTTCTCGAATATAATGCCCCGGTCTATGATAAACCGTAATTTTCACTTGGTGCGATACACGAAACCAAGAGGCTCACTTTGTAAACAGGTGAAATTTCCAGCTTGTTAAGTCACTTCTCAGAAAAAGAAACAAACAACACTTCTTGTAGACTCGTCACAGAACTCCTCCTTTTCCAAAAGCTTCCCTTTAAGAAAATCAGTCAAGAAGGGAGGAAAGGATCAGCTTCTCTCACTTATCATTGGAGTTGGCACTTCCTCAGGCCGTGGTCTATCACCAATCACGATGCAGAAGCTCATGACGTAGTCCATATCCCATACGTAATTGTTTCGACCTATGAAAGTCGGAACAGACAATCGCTTATTTCATTTACGTATTTTTGAATCATTTACGAACAGACAATCGCTAATTTCATGGTGTATCCTTATACATGATACCGAATATTTGCTGATGATAGGTTATTATTATGCATTTGCTAAAGAATATACATTATATTCCCCTGGGAACGGAATTGATATATCTCTTCTCGTGAGAAAAAATGCTACAGTATGTATGACGCATAAGCATATTTATATGTGACATATATGTGCATAAAAAGGACATTTCCTGTTAAATGCTGGAGAAATTTAACATCTCCAAAGAATAAGCCGTAGTGAATTGTTCAAGAGGCTACATGCACATACATAATTACCATAATAACTGAAATCGAATTATGATTTATCACTGAAGATGACCTGTATCTACTTCATCACAATCCACACCCTCCTAGTGCTACATCACTGCAAAAAAGAGGTGACGATGCTAATATTTGCTTGATTGGTGGTGTAACTCTAATGACTGCTTCTCTGATGACAAAATGCCCTTCTACAAATAAACTGCATATAACTTCAGGGCGATGCTTTAATATCTAAAGTGGCAGCACATGAATACACTATATTGGCTGTACTTAATGTGTAAAAATGCCAAAGAATTAATAATTTGCATATTTACTTCATAGAAATCTTGGTGCCGAGTTTTTTAATGTTCTGATACTTGCTGATACGTGCGCTAATTTTTATAGAAATGACTGTATTGCAAAGTTATACATTCTCTCCATTTGAGGACTATAATAGTTTAAGCACAAAGAAGATTTTCAAGGGGAAGTGCCAAAGGCCAAAGAAAAAGGGAAGGCCAAAAAGAGGTGATTGATGAAGTGGAAAAAGATCTGAAGAAAGATCTAATGATCATAAACTGGAAAAAAAAGCTCGAGATAGACGACTTTGGACTCGGCTTCCCTAACAATACATGGTCCAACACGGACTGTAGTGCCGGGGAGTTAGTTATATCATACAGCAAATCAATATCAACTGTCAGACACAAAGAAATCAGATTTACATTATCACTTCGCTGGACAATGTTAAATTGCGATAAAATGCGAGGAACTTGATAATGGCACATTTCAAGTATTAACAATATGCAAATTTTATAAAAATTTATGTAATCGAAATCATTTATTAGACATATTAATATATAATTTAAAGAAAATTATTTGTGGTGTGTGAGGAGATTATTTGATTTTTAAACTTCTTAACTTTAACACTTGATCTTTGTTTTATTCAATTCCTTCTATTAGCTCACACTCTCCCTATATATCTCTTGTTAAAATTATTAATCGTTCATAAAATACTTTTATTCATCCACTCAAGTTTAAAAACATTTTTTGAAACTTGTAGTGGATGACACTGGATGTTAATACAGTTTTTTCAAATATTAATTCAGTAATTCAATTTAAATTATTTTTAGATTTTTTTTAGATTTAAGTTGCATATATGTACCAATAGATGGTGCCAGATAAACTTAAAAAAATGAATGAAAATTATTTATAAAGAACTTTCTGCGATATGAAAAAAAAGTAGGGATTGACTTTAATTTTTTTTTTTATATCACTTGTTTATTTATTTATTTTGAAATCAGAATAATTTTAAATTAAAAGTTATCAAAGTATACAAATGCGCCGGCATATCTGAAAAGATTAAAATATGTCCTATTCCACTTCATATGGGAACACGTTCATTTTGTGCACACTTTAGACTAATTAAACCTACAGTTTAACATGGATTCCGAACCACTAACATGCATGCATACCACAGCCAGGATTCGATCCTGAAGCTTATGTTACCAATGGCCAGAGCAAAAATTTGCTGAGATAATATACATAAAAAAATTTTACAATAAAAATGGCAACAAAAATTTAGCATTACAATGCATTAAGTTCATATAAATATATCCCTGCCTCAAAACTTAATTTTCTTCCAATATAAATTCCTCCATTTCCATTCTCCAACACCAGATGGCGCTGAATGATGCGATCAAACAACTCACAAAATAAAATAAGTAAATAAAAATACAAAATAAAAGAAGGCTGCATCGGAAAGATTTTTCTGTAAATCGCATTCGATATCCGATTGTGTGAAGTTTCGATTGCGCCCCATCCATCAGACCTCCATCCCGCATATTGGCGGGGCCTGACATTATTGGATAGCGCCCCAGATCAGGGCTTCAGAAAGTAAGACAGGGGCGGATATTTCGGCCTGCCAGGGCTTTTGTCGGTGTTTAATTTTAAAAGGATGAATGTATGCAAAAATATGCTAGATGGGGACTTGAACGGGGAGCCATGTGACTGCGATTCAAATTGGAATGGACCGCCCGCTACTTTTGCCTTTTTATGCTTGAGTTCGATTCTGGTGGTATTAGCAGTTCCTGCAGGTTGGGTATGATTCATGCTTATGTAATGATGTAGATGCAGATCCGTCATGTGGCGCTGTTATTACTTTTTGTATCCTTTTGTTAACAAGGCTCATTGAAAATGTTAAAATATGTTTCTCCCGTTTATCTCCACAACTGTGAGCCATTAAAATTACCGGTTTTTTTTTTTTTTTTTTTTTTTTTTGTCGTCAGCTTGAATAAAAAAAAAAAAATCATCATTAGGGGAAATAATGTTTTTTTTTAACTTTTAAAAAGATTAGTTTGACAATATGCACTATTTAAGTCGATTTTATTTCATTTTGTATTGCATGATATTTAGAGGAGTTTTTTTTTTTTTTTTTTTTTTAAAAAATGCAACAGCCTAGTTGTTATTTTCTTCAAATATATCTTGATTATGTAATATAAAGGTTATATAAATTAAAAGAGTGTTATGCTGATATGAAAAAGAAAATTAATGGATTATAGCTGGGATGCATGCAGATTCGGATTGCTCTGTCACGTGGAGCTGTTATTCCTTTTTAGTATCCTTTTTTGTTAATAAGGTTCATTGAAAATGTTAAAATATGTTTCTCGTTTATCTCAACAATGATGAGCCTTTCAAATTACCGATTTTTTTAACAATTTGAATAAAAAGAAAATCGCCATTAAGGAAAGATGTTTATTTTTTAGCAACTTTTAAAAAAGATCAGTTTGACAATATGCAATACAAGTCGATTTATTTTATTTTGTATTGCATGCTATTTGAAATTTTTTTGATATAAAATGCAGCAATCTAATTGTTATTTTCTTCCAATCAACCTTATATCCAAATATAAGGATTATTTATTATAAAGTTTACAGAAATTAAAAGATTGTTATGTTGGCATGAAAAGGAAACATAACTGATCTATAAATACGAAAATTAGAATTAGAATTTGAATTAGCTTCAGATTTGAATTTTGGCGGTGACATAGATGTTTTGTTAGTGGTTAGGAATCCACGTTAAATTGTAGATCTCTGTTTAATTAGCCTAAAGAGTGTAAAATGACCGTACAGCGACAAATCAAATCTAGAATTTGCCTATTTAATCCATTGAAATCAATTATTACACTTATTTTTTAAAACTTACATTAATTTGAAGCAAAGTTGTCTTTTGTTTCAAATAACATATGTAATTTTAGAAAATGAGAATGTTATTTTAGAAGAGAAAATACTTAACAAACTATGCAGTCTAATCCCAAGCGATCATGTAATTTTTACAAAAAATGACTACAATAATGTATCTAACACACTAATCCAAGAAAAATTTCATATTACAAAACTATCACAGGAAATGAAATCATATATTATATTTCAATTATGAAAATAAATGGAATAAATTAAAAACAGCATTTAAATAAATATATAAATGGTTACAATTATATTAAAAGTAGGAATAGTACCATAAGAATTAATAATAAAACGATAAATAGATATATTTAAAATTGCGAACTGAACAAAAAATCCTTGCAAACAATTTATTTCTCACATATTTTTATTTTATATAAAAATTTTATAGGTGTAAGTTAGAAAATTCCCTTTCTTAAATTTCTTTATTTATTATAAATACTTACTTCATTTTTATAAATGTTTATTTTTTATAATTGTCAAACGCATTCTAAACAAAAATTTATGTAACACAAGAAGTGTGTTACATAAATTTTCTAAAGTTATGACATTTAGTTTTTATGACATATACATATTGTATTTTTGTAAATCCTGGATATATTAATAAAATTTGATACATAAAATCTAAATATAAAAAAGGAAGATAAGAATAACACAATAAAAGAATTACGGAGCAGAAGTAACTTCTACATACGGGTGCTCCATCAAAAACAGAAGCTGCATTCCTCTTCCCTCCTTCCAAGAGGGATACGACGACGACGACGACGACAACAACAACAATAATAAAAGAATTAAATATATAATGTCTGTACCTTTTCTCTCCCCCTTAAAAGTAGAAAATTCTTCTGGAAAAATTTTTAAATAGAAAATTTGTATCATTTAGGATCCGAAAGTGATTATTTTTAATTATTATAAAAATAAAAGAGAAAGAAAAATAACAAAAATAACCTTTAATCCACAAAATTATTATTGAATTTTAAAATCATTTCACTAACAATGATTGAAGAAAATATCTTCTCAGGTTTAAAACCCTTCATCAATCTAGAAGTAATCTTATAAGAATTTTGTTCGAATTAAAATCTGATCAATTTTCAACTGTTTATGATATTTTTTAGCACCTTCCTAGGTAACCCACTAATTGGAACATTAAACATTAGAATGTGAAAAACTTGGATGCTTCGTTTTATTTTAGAAAGTAGAAATCATTGAATTTTCAGCAAATATTTTAACATTTTATATAATTAAAAAACGATGATAATAAGCAAGAACTTTGAAACTATATCTAGAATCTTCTCGTGGATAACGAAATAAAAGTGCAACTCCAAAACTGTAGGAGGATACTGTACCATTTTTCACACAAGAAAAGTTGTAGCATTTCGTTCCCAGGAGAGAGGAATATATATTCTTAATTTGACAAAAAATAAGCAGTGTTGTGGATATTTATGTTACATGCAATTAGTGTTTTGTACTAATGAGAACAACCTGTCACTCAAATCTGATAGCAAATGATCAGTGTCATGAATAATGAGACCTCATGAATTTAGCAATTCTTTGTTCGACTTTCAAAAATAAAAATAATTACAGACATAATATGAACTACATCATGAGTTTTTGCATCGGGATTGGTGATAGATCATGGGCTGAGGAAATGTCGACTCCAATGAGAAATGCGGGGAAATGATCTCCCATTTTTGACAGATTTTTTAAAGGGAGATTTTTTGGGAGAAAAAGGGTTCTGCGACAAATCGACAAGAAGTGTTGTCTCGTTCTCTAAAGTGTCTGAACAGGCTGGAGTTTCCGCCTGCTTTCAAAGTGAGCTTCTTGTGATTTCGTGTATCACGCCGTGTGATAATTAAGGTATGTTGTAAAACAGGGAATTAGACTCTCGTAGACTCGATAACTCTAAAAATCTCCGACCTCGGATTGAACTACACTTGTGCATCTAATTTTTATCTTTAATTATCGTTTTATTGCAAATGGTGTTCTGTATATATAAATAATGTTTGTAAATAAAATTTAAAACGTTTTCATGAACCTGAAAGTGGTCCTCTTCTTGAAGCCATTATAAGTCTCAGAGAGAGAGAGAGAGAGTATAAAATATAAATAGAGAGATATATATAAAAAATATAAATAGATATATAATATAAAAGAGCTCAGATTATTCCAGAACGGTAGGGGGACTTATAACTAGGTTACTGGTAGTGCACTAATTGGAGAATTAAACATAAGAATTTGAAAAAAAGGGTCTACTACATTTCATTTTAGAAATTCAGAGTCATTGAGTTTTCAGCATGCACGTAGATTTTACAATAATTTATCATTAAATATGATTAAAAAAAAAAATGTGGATAAAAAGCAAAGATTGTGAAACCATCACGAAAATATTCCCATGGATAGCAAAATAAAAGAGTTCATATTCATCCAAAACTGTATGTAAATATCTAATTGGTGCACTAATTAAAGAATTAATTATTAGAATTTGAAAAAATGAGCTATTTCCTTTCATTTTAAGAGTAATTGGGTTTTTGGCATGTTCGTAAATTTTAAAGTTATTTAATATTAAATATTATAAAAAATGGAAGAGGATAAGCATAGACTATAAAACCATTTCGAAAACATAACCCTAGATTACGAAATAAAAGAAGTCGAATTACACAAAAACAGTAAGAAGTACTTAGATAATCTTCTGCTGTTGTTTCTTAACTCCATTTGGTAAACATCTAAACCAAGCCCACGAACTCCGTGTGGTCTCATAGTTAAATGGGAACGAGGCAGCTTCTGTTGTGATGGAACATCCGAAGATAAAGTCTGACTTGGCTGTGTCGCTCTACAGTCATATGAGACCGGGACCTACAGGTTTAAAGTGGATTCCGAACCACTACAAATATCCATGGTACAACCGAGACTCGAACCCAAAACCTGGGGCACCGAGCGCTAGACACTCGGTCATTTAAGTTCTGGATAGTCTTCTAATTAGGAAAACCAGTAGAATTTAGAAATACAGGCTTTTTTTTTTTTTTTTTTTTTTTTCATTTTAGAATGCTGGAGTCAATTTATTTTCAGCATGCACCTACATTTCAAAGTAATTTAATTTTAAACACTGTAAAAAAAACAATAATAAGCAATACCTATGAAATCATCTTGAAAATATTTCCATTGATAATGAAATAAAATAGTTCAGATTATTTCAAAATCTGAACTATTTTATTATTAAAAACGGATATTTCGGAAATAGAGTACATAAACACGAATGGTACATTATCTATAATAATATTTTAATTTTATGAGTTTATTACAAGTGAATAAACAATCAAAAGTTGAAGTAAAATTAATCTGCCTATGTGCCAACGACAAAAAAAGGGATTAGGGAATTCATGCAGAGAATATTGATAATACTAATGCTAATAATGATAATGCTTTTAATAAAATGTGGAAAAATCATTAACCTTCACATAATAGGATGTTGTAAAAATGTTGAAAATATTTAATCTTATAAATAAGCATCTATAAGAAATCTTCCTTTTTTTTTTACCAATAAATATTCTTTTCTATAAAGCAAGTTGTATAAAGAATTTATAATAAGGAATCTACATTTTTTTTTTTCAAGCAGTATATTTGTTTATTACTTTTTAAAAGCAACAATAATGTAATTGACAGAAACGTTATAGGCAAACTAAAAAAAAACTTTAAAGACAATGTTTTCTTTGAAAGAAATATTATACGAAAGTCTTTGAAAAAATAAACATATTATTTCGGTTTTGTTTAATGTATAGAATATAAAACAACCTTCTAATAAAACACTCTCCGTGTTTTGTATCCTGCCATTTTGAAGATATTAACATAAATATATATTCTATAGTCATAGCTTCAACTAAAATTAAAAATAATTTAAACAAAAGTGTGTTTTTTTATGATTTGTAGATCTCGAACGAAAAGAAATGACCTTTTTAATTTAAATAAATGCATTTTGCTTCGTGTAATTATTATTTTAAAATAGCTAGATTATTTTAACAAATGTATTTTTTAAACAAATTATCTTAAAGAAGATGTTTAAAATTTTTATACATACAATCTTTTATTACATTCTTTTCTCATACAAATATGCAATGTTTAAAATATTTGAAGCATAGGAAAAAGTGGAAAACAATTTTGGGGAAAGTTGCATTTGGTTCATGCTTTATTCAAAACTTTCTGTAATTAAAGTTCAGATTCAAGTATATTAGTTCTTTCTGTATTTAATTTCTACCTTTTAATTATTTCCTATCTGCAAACGTTTGGGTTTGGTTTGGCGCTCTATGGTCAATTTGTACACACTTTGGGCTAAATAGATAGGAACCTACAGCTTAACGTCGAATTTCGAACCCCTCACAAACATCCATCAGAACTTTGATTCTGAGATCGGCCATTTCTTTTTTTTTTTTTTGGAGGGGGGGATTTTAATTTTGCTTTTCTGATTAATCATGACGGATCCCATGCGTTCAGCATATTTCAATATTTGTATCATGCTTCAATAGTTTTATGGAATCGACAACTGGTCCCTAATTGCAATTTTAATTTAAATTCTGAACTTTAATTTTATTTTTTATCTTACTTTTATTTATTTTTAATATTTTATTAATTTTCAAGTACCATATATTAAATTTTTGAAACTTTATCTTTTCATCTTTTACTAACATTAAGCAGCTAATTGAAATCTTAGATATATATATATAAGACGAGGAGGTTAAGGGGTCTATCCCGATTGGTACTCCGTAGTCGGTACGCCAGTTGCCAGTCGAACTTGAAGCCTGTGGTATCAAAGGCCATCAGGTCGCTATCTGCAAAGGATGCAATATCCCGCAGTCAAGTTGCCTTTTGAAATTAATTCATTTTAATTTTTCTGATGGAATGCGTTGCATATGGTATGAAAATCCGCTCTTTGAAAAAGTGATCCATGACAGGTGATTGCCATGAAGTTGTAGCTTTTTGAAATTTCATAATAGTTTCAAATATTTATTAGAAATAATGCGGTTAGCAGGTTTAGGGTAACAAAATCCCCCTGGTGCACGCTGAATTTACTACAAATCTACTGAATGATTTCAGATGAAGAGATAGACTTTGATAAAAAAAAAAAAATCTTAACAGATCATGCTTCTTTCTGCATATTTAAAATATTTATTAGAAACAATGTAGAATCCATTTTTACTGAAATTTGTAATTAAATTATTCTGCAAAGCTGTCTTTCTCAAAGTATATCTGATTAAAAATAATGTAACGTTCTTTGCGTCAAAAGCAGTTAAAAAGCATTTGCAGTTAAAGCATTCTACAAAATTGTCTTTTTCAAAGTATAAAATTATAGAACGTTCTTTGTGTCAAAAATTAGACCTCTAGTTACACATTGCACCGTGTTTCCCTCTTGCAGGTTTAGGGTAATAGAAACCCCATGGTGCACGCTGAATTTACTACAAATTCTGCGTGTCCTACTCAGATCAAGGGATAGACTTTGATAAAAAAAAAATAAAAAATAAAAAAATCTTTTTAAAAATTATAAAATCCGTTTTTACTGTAATTTCCAGTTAAAGCATTCTACAAAATTGTCAACAAATTTTTTTCAATAAAAATAGGGAACATTTTTTTCATTAAAAATAATATGGAACATTTTTTTTTATTAAAAATAATAGAACATTCTTTGTGTCAAAAGTTAGCCCCCAGTTATACATTGTCCCTTGTTTCCCTTTTTGCAGATTTAGGGCAGCCCCATGGTGCAAGCTGGATGTGCTACAAATCTACCGAATGATCTCAGATGAAGAGATAATCTTTAAGATTTTTTTTTATCAAAGTCTATGCTTCTTTCTCCATATTTAAAATATTTATTAGAAAAAATGTACAATCCATTTATACTGTAATTTGCAGTTAAATTATTCTACAAAACTGCCTTTTACTATCTGATTAAAAATAATAGAATGTTCTTCGTGTCAAAAATCAGACCTACAGTTATACATAGCCCCGTGCTTCCCTCTTGCAGTTTTAGGGTAAGAGAATCCCCATGGTGCACGCTGAATTTAGTAGTTCACGCTGAATTTACTTCAAATTCAAAGTGCACTACTCTTTTCAACGGATAGACATTAATAAAAAAAAATCTTAAAGGTTATTCTTCTTTCACCACATTTAAAATATTTATTAGAAATAATGTACAATCCATTTTTTACTGTAATTTGCACTAAAAAATTATTCTACAAAACTACCTTTTACGAAACATATCTGATTAAAAGTAATGTAGCTTTCTTTGTGTCAAATATTAGACCCCCAATATTAGATTGTCCCTTTTCCAGTTACACATTGTCCTTTTTTTCAGATTTAGGACAACAGAATCCACATGATGCACCCAGAATTCACTACAAATTCTGCGTGCACTACTCTCAAATCAAGGGATAGACTTTGATAAAAAAAAAAATCTTAAAGATTATGCTTCTTTCTCCATATTTAAAATATTTATTAGAAATAATGTAAAAACCATTTTTCCTAAAATTTGTAGTTAAATTATTCTGCAAAACTGTATTTTTCAAAGCATATCTGATTAAAAAAATAGAATGTCAAAAATTAGACCTCCATTTACACATTGCTCCGTGGTGCCCTCTTGTAGGTTTAGGGTAACAGAATCCCCATGATGCACCCTGAATTTACTGCAAATTCAGCATGCACTACTCTGAGATCAAGGAACACACTTTGATGCAAAAATCTTTAAGAAAAATTATCCTTCTTTCTCCATTTTTAAATATGTAGAAAGATTAGCATTGCATACACTCTGTGAAAAATATTCACTTCGTGTTCACCAGATGGCGCTGGCGTCTCCGCCTTCCCTTTCCCTACCATCAGGGCCGAGTCCATTCGCGACCATCGCTGCAGTCTTTCCAGTGCAGTGCTGACTGAGTGCGCGATCGGAAGTTAGGACTGCATCACCGTGATTGACACCAGTTGCTACTGATCCTCACAAATCGTTCCAACCAAACCTTTTCTCGTTCTCTTTTGGATACCTCACCCCAATCCCTTAACCACTTTCCCCGGAAAGGGAGGAACCCACGCACATTCGAATAATCCTTTCGAAGGTGTTGTCCAATCTCCATCCCTCCCCTTCCACAAACTGCAGCGCCGCCCTGCACAAAATCCAGATTCAACAGGTTTTCGATTGAACTGGACATCACACCGAGATTTTCTTCGTGGTGATTTTTTTGTATTAAAAAAAAATTGTGATTGGAATTTATTTTTATTGCCTGATTGACACTTGTTCGCCTTGTGAAGAATGTGCTGAAGCAGTATTCGAACAAGGACGAGTCGATTCGGCTTCGATTCATCGATTCTAGGTAAGTGAATTTTGTTCCGAAGAGCCCTTCCTTCAGTCCTTGCCTTTTTTCCCGAGTTTTGGTGCCACCTGTTGGATTTTTCCCAAAGATTGTTCCTTTCAGATACCCAGTTTTTAATCAATTTTTGATGACATCATGCCATCGATATTACAATAATATGATTATTCGTGTATGCTTTGGTTTGATTTTTGGTTTCAGTTTCGTTGAATTTTTTTCGTAAAATTGTTCAGTATTTTGAAAATTAACTTTTTTTATTTATTAGCCGATTTGTATATAATTTTTTGAAAATTACTGTTATCAACCACTAGCCTTAAATATCAAAATTAGAATTGCAATTGAAAAGTGAAAATTAGAATTGCAATTGAAAAGTTGAAAATTAGAATTGCAAATGAAAAAAAATAGAAGAAGAATTGCATGTATTTAAGTTACAAAGAAAATATTTATTTTAGATTTTTCCCAAATTCCTTCAGATACCGAGTTTTTAATCAATTGATGGCATTATGCATCGATTTTACAATAATTTGATTATTCGTGTATGCTTTTGTTTTATTTTTGGTTTCAATTTCGTTGAATTGATTTTTCATAAAATTGTTCAATATTTTGAATATAAATTCATTTTTTTAATTTCTTAGATGATTTTTAAAAATTTCTACTATCCACCCCCTAGCCTTCAAACATAAAAGAAATTTTCAATTTATCCCTAGACATACTAAACTCTAGAAAAGATGGTGGAAAATCTAAAAGATTGAAAGCAATAATATTATATTCCATTTTATAATTTCCCTTTTTATGTTACATTAATAAACTTATTTATATTCAATTTCGTTGAATTGATTTTTCATAAAAGTGTTCAGTGTTTTGAATGTAAATTCATTTTTAAAATTTATTGTACGATTTGCATATGATTTTTGAAAATACTACTATCCACCACTAGCTTTCAAACTTGAAAGAAATTTTCAATTTATTCTTAGACAATAAAACTATATTTTACACTAAACTCCAGAAAGCATAGTGAAAATGCTTATTGAAAATAGTAATAATAATTATATTTCAATTTATAATTTTTCGTTTACATTAATAAAATTATTTTTAACCCTACTTATTTCATTTTGGTATTTTTTAATTTAATTTAAAAAATAAAATTGTTCACGAACTACAGATAGTTCCAGAAATGCAATTGAAAAAATAGTTCAAGAATTGCATGTGAAAATTAGAATTGCAATTGAAAAATTGAAAATTTGAATTGCAATTGAAAAAATTGTTCAAGAATTGTATTTATTTAAGTTACATAGAAAATATTTATTAATAAACAATATTTTTAATTATTTTGCAAAGTATTTTAAACGGCTTTTATATAATGAAAAAATAAATTTGATTTTAGTCCACGTCGAGATTTTTAAGTAATAGATTTAAAAAAATATTTCAATATTAAAAATTAAACTATCTTTGTAGAAGCATAATTTTTTAGTGTTCCCAACGATTTAAATTATATTGCAATAATTAAATAATAATAGAACTTATTCGAAAATGCTGAGAATTATTTTTAATTTATTGTATTTCAATCATTAAAATTATTAAAATACATAGTTCACATATAAAAATGATTTCAGAAAGATACTCTTCAAAAAAACGAACTTCTTTTTATGAATAAAATATTTATTTTAAAAATTAACCGTGAAAAACAAAATAAAATATATTATTTTTTTAGAATTTAAATTTATTTATTATTTCTTAAATAATAAATTTAACACACATGAAATATTTTTTGAGAAGAAGATGAATAAGAAATATTAAGCATTTAGTTCTGAATTATAAAGAATAAATTTTTTCTTGTATATTATCATATTTATATATTAAGTACTTTAATACATAACGTTATACTCAGAAACACAAATGTAAAAAAAAAATTAACCATCTTGAGTCGATTTCAAGCCAGCTTTATCAAAAATCTCTGAATATTCTGAAAATATTATTTAAATTACCATGCCTGAAAAAAATGGTTGTATAATGGATATTTATCTGTAAATGTGATTTATTTCGAATTTTGATAAAAGAATTCCTTTTCATGAATATAAATGTTTTTTTGAAAACATTTTATGTGAAAAGCTGAATAAGCATGTTTATTGGAAATAATAAATTATGCGCGTGCAAACTAAGGTTTTGGTTCGTGTTTTCAACAGCCATTTTATAATGATCTTGCGGTGTACAGAAAAAATGGCGTATAGAAAAAAATAATTTAAAAAAAATACATTTATAAAAATATAATTATTTTTATTGTGTAAATAAATTTTAATAAAATCGATTTATTTTTATGGTTGTTTTTCTTTAAACGTCTTTATGATTGTCTTTTTTTTAAAAATTTCGCCCTTTATATTTTTAATATTCATTAAAAATGGGATAGAAAAAAAAAATGGCATGTTACAGGGGAATGTATATATATGGCGTATGTACAAATATATACAAACGTTCATATATTTGTGCTCATACAATTTGTCATATATACAAACGCCATATATTTTGTATATGTTTTCCATGATTTTACTGTACATATTTAATATTGAACTTTATTTATGAAATACATTTTAATGCATGAAGTTACTATGGAGATCGTATTCTTCTATAAAATTATGAAATATATTAATTTTGGTTATAAAAAATCAGCATAAATGTTTTTATACAATTTTTAAATTAAAATAATGTTCTTAAATAAATTATAAATTCCAATTGCACATATTAAATAAAATAATTTTTTTTTTTATAAATTTTCAACAAAATTCACATTTGAAAAATATTTTGGGTATTTGTTCAAAGTTTTTAAAAGTGCAGTTTAATAAGAATTAATTGCGTTCAAATAATATTTTAATGCAATATAACGTAAAATATTTTATAAATTTTAAAAATTGTACAAACACTCAAGAATATTTAAATAATTAAAAATGTTAAAATAATTGCTGGAAAAGATCAGATTGTATATAAATTTTAACAGGTATTCAAAATTTAAGTACCAGTATAAAACGTAACTAAAAATGATATTTATATATAATAATATCAATATTAATACTTTTACGCTTAATTTGTTACAATTTTTTTTAAATTTGTGAATTGTATGAAAGTCAATGCAGGGCCTTCTTAACATCGTATTTGGGGCTTGAACAATACTATTCGAAAAGGTTCTGATTCACTATTTCAATTATTTTTTATAGTACTTAAATTAAAAAAAATTTTAATTAATATTAACTCTTTAAAAATAATATTTCAAATGTAATAATTTTTTAACTTGACTTGACTTGAAAGAATGCTTTGAGATTTATGCTCGTGTAAGCTGTGATTTTTTAATTTGCTGCTGAATAAAAAATACAGAAAATTATTAACTATAATTTTAACAGGTATTCAAAATAAGTACTTATTTAACTTATAACTAAAAATAATATTAATATATAATAATACCAATATTAATATTTATACGCTTAATTTGTTACGATTGTTTTAAATTTGTGAAATGTATAAATTCAATCCAGAGTCTTCTTAACATCATATTTGGGCCTTGAACAATTATATACGAAAAATTCCAACTCACTCATAATTTTTTATAATACTACATTACAATTAATTTTTTTAAAAATTAATATTAACTCTTTAAGAAATAATATTTCAAATCTAATAATTTTTTAACTTGACTTGACTTGACTAGGTATGCTTTCAGACTTATGCTCGTGTAAGCTGATTTTTTAAAATTTGTTGTTGAATAAGAAATACAGAAAATTAATAATTATCCTTAAATTTACTAGCTTTAGTGAATAATAGAATAAATAATTGAATTGTAATGATTAATAGAACGAAACATATCCTTTTAACTAAAATTAAATTTAAAAATTAAATCAGCCTTTTACTATAATTCGATATTTATTATATGAATAAAATAATTACGTAAATATTACATGAAATTTATTTACATTGTGGTTTCAGTAGTGGTGATTGGCCAATGGTTAAGACAGCAAATATTGTTTGTAACCAGTATTGCAGATAATAACACAACAGTTAATACTATATTCGATATATTTCCTGTATAATTATATTAATATCGAGTATATAATGACACAGAATGCTGATTTAGAACCCATAATTCTTACAACTTGTAAGATATGCCCGGAAATCTCCATATTATGGGCCAGATGGCGAAAATATTTCCGCCAAGTAAGCCTCGACTTGTTGACTTCGACTGTTGAATGCATGTATCCATGACCTCATTACCATATCTCATCGAGAAGTGGTCGGATTTGGACGATTGTTTTTGGCGACCTCGACATTTCGCTCATTCCAAGAAGGATGCCGGTGGAAAATTTGAAAAAATTTGTTTCAACATCCCCAAATCGTCTGATCAAATCTCACGTGTTGCGCTTGTCCTTGGGATGCTCGTAGGAGTGGCTGGAGACAGGGAATATCTCCCCGGGCAACATATTTTCGCTTTCAACCTGCAACTTCGTGAGCGGTTCTCACGGGCCGAGAATACTTCGAGATGTACGTGCCGGTGGAGGATTTTGAATGGAAAATCCATACTACAATGTTTTATTTATTTGTTTTTCTGATTCGTAACAATAAAGGAATTACCATTTGTAGGGATATTTGTGAGACAACATGAATTATGCAGGAGTGTTCAGGAATAGTATCAGGCATGAATGTTATTCATCAATCTTTTATTAGATATAATGTGCTCATTTTCTTTATAAAATAGTTGATATTACTACAAATGGTCTTGTATTAGGCATTATGTTAATTTTTTATTCTTTTTCATTATGGAATAGGATTTTTGGAGATATTCAAATTACTAAATGTCATGAATTATACAGGACTTTTCCAAAGTTCGGTCATATTTTCTTCTTTGGGTTTGAATATGCTTGAGTTTGAGTTTCAGTATATGTTTGAATATACTTTTTGAGGTTAACAAATGCATGAGAGTCTCAGTCAGTGGAACAGTCAGTGGAACAGTCAGTGGAACAGTACTTTTCTGAACTCTTCGATTCGTTGTTGTATTGAATTTTTATAGTTGAATATTTAAGTAGTTAATTGTCATAGCTTATATTTAAACTAAACAGATTTATTTTGAATTACCAGATTAATATTATCATCAACATAAATGCTTGTTTCCTTGATATTTTTTTTTTTTTCATATTCATTTACGAGATTTACATTTCTTTTCGAATTATTTAAATAACC
>BPLR01009598.1:0-51370 GCA_021605095.1 Caerostris extrusa | reverse complement strand
AAATAAAGCTATCTTTTTTACTCCCGACAACTACTATTGGTTGGAGTAAATAAATTTAAAAAAACAATACTTTACTTTTTTAAAAATAGGTAGATTTTTTTTATAGTAGTAGGCCAGTTTGCCGAATGAAAAATTTCCTGGGGGTACACCACGATTGGGTAGGTCTACGTTGTACCCTTACATATATATGAGTGCATAAAAATCTTTATGCAAGTAGAAAATTAAATATCTTATCCCACTGGGTCGACAGCAACATCAATCAAGTTATAAATCGGTGTGTTCTCATGGAAGGTGGAGTCGGCTTCTGTCGTGATGGAGCACCCGTAGGTAGAAGTATCACTTGGCAACGTGTCGCTAAAGAAGAACAATGTCTTAGAATATTTTAGATGGAATTTGCATAATATATGAAAGAAAACAGGAAAACTCACATCAGTTAGTCCGATTCAGAGGCAAGATGCTTAACCTCAATCAATCTCCTCAGTTATTGAAATCGTGTCTCTAACAAATTCACTAGCGGTTTGAACGTATCCCTAATGCTCAACAAAGTGGTGCACGTTAACAGTAAGCCGCGAGTCGAGCTATATTTATATGTTATAGATATTAATATTCATAAACTAAGACAAATATATGTTTGAAATACATATATTAAGCACATGTACATATGAATATTTATGTAGGTGGCAGGTTACATATCTTGTTCTTTTTCTTCTCAAATAAAAACCATTTACCCACCCTTTCCCCCAAAAAATGAATGTCCCTCAACAACCATATATCTTTGCTTATAAATGGAATCTAACAGCAATATACTATATAGGATTTACCCAACTATATCCTAATCTAACAACAACCATAATCCCAACCTATGCATACATTATTTTTATAGAAAGTTGGACAAACAGAACAAATGTCGAAAAGGAAATGATAAACATTTATTTTTTTAAAACCAAATATTCCGTAAATAAACACGGATGGGAAACTGAGAAATCGCTGCAGTTTGCTGACACCTTGCTATTTTTTTTCTTACAAATTTCTGTCGGTTTATTGTAGGGAACCGCGTTCTTCCCGATTTTATGGCAAAAGTGCTTGAAGCAGCTGACTACCCGCGTTTTATTTGTCGCTTCAGTCGCCGCAGTTATTTTCTTTATGGCATGGACGTCACTGTTTGGGAAATCATTCTTTTTTTTTTAGCTTACCATAATTATCTTTTTGCACTCTTGTGAATGAAGTGAGGCAGAAAACTGAGTTGGTGTTAAATTTATACAGAAGGTGTCTGATGAGTTTTTGCAAACTGTAAAAGTCAACTAAAAAAAATGTGTACTATTTCCATACACGTGTTACTGTAATTGTCGTTAGGTTACCGCTACACATGTTAGTGTAGTTGACGGGAGTACACTGTTACACGTATTAGTGTAATTGCCGTTCATATACCGTTACCAAGTGTGAGTTAATTTCCGTTAGTTCACCATTACACGTGTTAGTGTAATTATCGTTGAGTACACCATTACTCGTGTTAGTGTAATAGTATATTTTTTTGCGAGTTTTTTCCAACTCTTTTAATAGAAGTACATACGTGATAATATTTTTACACACAAAGATCTTCATCTAGTCTAAAAGGGGATCGAGGTGCAGATTCTGTTGAGTTTTTAATCTATATTTTAAAGCTTTAACTAACAATAACAAAACAAACCAATAAACCACCGTGTTGGTGGCCTACAGACTCTCACCCGGAGAGGAAGCATTTTTTGCTCATACAGGGGTAGCAGACTATCTTTATTTTCGTCTTAAAAGTGAATCCTTCCACTAATCTATAATTACATATATTTTACTGTGTTAAATATTGTATGCGTGTGTAAATGAAGTTATGCGTTCTCAAAACCGGTGTCTCAAGTCTCAACCCAACCACACCCAGATATAATCAATTATTAAAACACTGTAATGTAAAAATTCTTTCACATTCATCATTAAGCAATAAATAACCAAACAAAAAATAAAGCTGTTCGGTTTTTTTTTCTACTGCTAATGGTCGGAATACATAAATTTAAAAAAAAAAACAATACCTTTGTTTTTATAGAGATAGGTTTTTTATAGTAGTATACCAGTTCGCCGAATGCAAATTTCCCAGGGTACACCACGATTAGGTAGGTCTACATGGTACCACATATATTAGTATGTGCATAAAAACCTTTATGTGAGCAGAAGGTTAAATATCTTATCCCACTGGGTCGATAGCAACTTCTAAACCAAGTCCATAAATCCGTGTGTTCTCATGGAAGGTGAGCTCGGCTTCTGTTGTGATGGAGCACCAGTAGGTAGAAGTCAGACTTGACTCCGTGTCGCTAAAGAAGAACAATGTCTTAAGAGAGGGATATTTTAGATGGAACTGATCCGCATTTGCATAAGATATGAAAGAAAAACTGGAAAATTCCTACTAGTTGTCCGACTCAGAGGCAAGATGCTTAACCTCACAACGCCATCGAATCTCCTCAATTTTTGAAACGGTGTCTACAAAAATCCACCAGCGGATTGAACATCCCTAATGGTCACCAGCGGTGCATGTTAAAACTGAACCACGAGTCCGGTTATATTTATATGTTATAGACATTAATATTCATAACTAAGACAAATACATGCCTGAACTACATATAATAAGTATATGTGCATAAAACCCTTTATCTAAGTAGAAGGTTAAATATCCGGGATCTCTTCTTCTTATATAAAAACCATTTACCCATCCTTTCCTCCAAAAACGAATGTCCCATAACAACTATACCCCATTCTATGCATACATTCTTTATACAAAGTTCAGCAAACAGAATAAATGTTTCGGAAAAGGAAAATAAATATTTGATTTTTTAAATCAAATATTCCGTAAATAAAAAGGAAACTGAGAAATCGCTGCAGATAGCTGAGACCTTGCTATTTCCTTTCCTTAGAAATTTCTGTCGGTTTATTATAGGAAACCACGTTCTCTCCCAATTTTATGGCAAGTGCTTGAAGCAGCTGATTACGTTTTTATTTGTTGTGCTCCAGGAAAGTCCCGCAGCTATTTTCTTGACAGAGTGGACGTCACTGTCAAAGTAGGGAAATCATTTTTCTTCAGCTTACCAGCTTATCTTTTTGCACTCTTGTGAATGAAAGACAGAAAACTGGGTTAGTGTCGAATTTGTACAAAAGGTGTCTGAGAAATGTTTTTAAATTGTAAAATCTATTCAAAAAAAGGGGTAATAGTTTGTCACAAGTGTTAGTTTAATTGTCTTTACTGGTGTATTTTTACGAGTTTTTCTCACACTATTTAATAAAAGTAAATACGTAATAACATTTTTACACACAAAGATCTTCATCTAGTCTAAAAGGGGATCGAGGTGCAAATTCTATGTGATTTTTAATGCATATTTTAAATTTTAACTAACATTAATATAACAAAACAGATTTTAATGAGACATGTAACACAAAATATACTCGTCGAAGATGTATGCTACTACTGTGCTACACCACATTACTGTGCCTAGAGCTGAGTTGTTCCTTTACAGTTTGGGAACGATGTGGATGAAAATCCTGATTGGGCTCTGTGAGGCTCAACGGTCATAGGAGATTACTACTACACCACATCACAGTGCTCAGAGCCCAGTTGACCCTTTATAGTTTGGGAATGATGTGAGTGAAAGAGAAGTCGGACTGGGCTCCGTGCTTCTCTATGGTCACATGATACCGAGACCTACGTTTTAAAGAGGTTTCCGAACCACTACAAACATCCATGGCGCCGCCTTGATTCGAACCCGAAACAGATGGTACCAAGTTTCAGAGCGCTAGCCACTCGGCCATCGGACATTGAAAGAATTACGGAATTTAGGGATGCACAGGCAGGGACTCTCTTTTATTTTCTTGTCACACGTCAAACGACATGTTTTTAATTATCATAAAATAGATCATTCGGTTACATAAGAAAAAAAGCATTTGTATTTAAATTTTTATTTCCTGTGTAACTTGTTTCTCCTTTCTTTTTCTTTTCTTTACATTTTTTTACTTACCTTTGTAAAAATTCAATATATATGTAGATTTGTTTGCCTGCTAAGCACCGGATGGAAACACATCACGGACTATATGTCTTTCACACCAACCTTTTGCCATGTAGTGGCAGTATAGGACTTTGAACTCTGGCCCTGGAAGAAGGAAGAGACCCCGTAGTTGAGCGCAAAAAAGGAGATCGCTAGCTGGCACGAGAGAGGAGGCGAGACTGAAAAGGCTGCGTCAAGCAGCGATAGAAAATGGTTGTGAATGTTTAACAATTAATGTAAATATCATTGTAAATATAATATCTTTTCATTAAATGTATATTATTGAGAGAAAAACAACGCTTCTTTATTTCGCTTTAAAATACACCCCTAGATTGCCTCCCTCCGTCGTTAAACATTTGCTAGACTGGTAGAGAAGTCTACATATATAGATAAAAAAATTTTTTTCTCTTTGATCGGTTGTCGCAAGTTATGTTTCTCGCCCTTTCTTTTAAATTTTGTCCCTGCTGGTTATGCCCACTTCGAATCATAACAGAATTGACCTTAATATTTTTATTGAAATTTGACTATGTTGAATGGAATTACATAGTCATAGTATATTCACCGATGTACAAACTGATAGCACTTTTAAATAGTCCTTTGTCCAATTTTTTTCAAAACTTTTCTTCAAAAATTCAAATTCAAAACTTTGTATAGTATTATAGTTTATAATTAACATTTAAAAGTATTACAAGCCCATCTTCCTGGTCACATCTTTTATGAAATTAAAAGTAATTTTGTGGTACTTCAAATAAAAATATATTTTAATTTATTTGTACAGAAACTATTTGAAAGATAACGATATTTCATCTTAATTTTTATTTTTTATTATCTTTTTATAAACTTCGAGTTTTTCTTTTTCTCGTTTAGTGGTTTTATTCCCAGTTGAAGATAAAAAAAACTGTGAACTGTTATTTTATTTATCTAACAAATGCACTGTTTTTGCTCTTGTCATCCTACACTCATTATTTATTATCACAAAAGACATGTCTGGGCATGGTCTCTCACTGCTGAATTATTGCACTCATACAGAAAAAGTAAATTTAAAGCAAATAAATCGCTGTTTGAAAAATAATATACTTTATTTTTTCATAAAAAAAAAAATAAAACCACTGCAAAAGAAACTTAGCTCAAAATAGTTTTAAATAAGTTTTTTTTCCTTCAGTGGAAAAGATGTTCTTATCATTAAAAGTTTTAATACTATTCTTAATCTAGGTAATCCTTTTAGAGAATATCTCAAAGAAAGTAAAAAGTAAGTTAAAAATTATATATACTTTATTTTTTTTTCATAAAACTATAAAAAAGATGCCATTGCAAAGGAACTCAGTTCAAAAATAATAATAACAATATTTAATAATAAGGCTTTACTCATTTAGTGCATAGTTGTAATCTAAAAAAAAAGTTCAAATATTAATTTCATGTTTAATTTAGATAATCTTTTTAGAGAATATCTCAAAAAAAGTGAAAAGAAAATTGAAAACATCGTGGATTTATTCCTTTAAATCTTGCTATAGGATACAAAATTCATTAGATTTTTTTTTCATAAATACCATATTAAAATACTTTTAAAACATAAAAAAAGAAATTAAAAAAATAAAAAAGTTGTCACTTATTTCTTATTATTATTATATTATTCTAAAGGAACACATTTTAAATAATTCTGATCGAAATTGTAAACTCCTTTAGGAAATTTATATAAAACTATAAATATATTAAGAGAGAAATTTTACAATTGTTATTTGAATGCAATTCAAAGAAGTAAGTAAAGAAAAAAAAAAATTTCAGAATGAATCTATAAATCACACAGTAAACACGTTAGATTTTAATGAAAGTAATTCATATCAATTTAAAATTGCCATGTTACAAGCAGATCTCTCATCAAACATTTTTCAGAGAAAATGCGTTTGTGTTCCTAGAAGTCTAGTTTATTGTCTGAGACAGTGATTCTTAAATAAACGAAGAATTTTCAAAAATGTTTCTATATAATACTTTTTTTTACTTTCACGTTGAAATTCAGCCCTTTTTAACTTTCGGTGAATTAATATTAGGTTCGTATTTTCAGTGTAAACAGGCGTGGAGAGTTGCTTAAAAAATGCCCTCTTCCTGACTTTTACCGTAATTTTATCTACTATGATTTTTTTACTAAAGAATTTAGAAAAAAATTGTTTAATAATTACATTAACTTTTATTGAACTGATTTCTATGAAGATTTCTGCAAAAACAAAGCATTTATTTCAAATTTAAAAGAGTAGTATTTGCATTGGGGCCTAATGGCCGGGGACTAGATCTCGGTTCGGTTCGAGTCCCAGCGATGCCACGGATGTTGTAATGGTTCGGAATGCACTTTAAACCGTAGGTTCAGCTTTCATATGTATCCGTAATGTACCGTATATGTACCGTAAAAAAACATCTCGAAATTTGCCAGTAGACAGGCGGTCTTGGCCCACTATGAAGCTGTTGAGCTAATGAAGAAGAAATGAAGAAGTATTTGCATTAATTTAAAGGATATCCTTGTACTGAATTAATAAAAAGTCAAAAAGTTAGTTTCAGAATTTCTTTCATAATATCTTATTATAAACACCCTTACCATCTATCATCGTAATCTTCATCATCCTACTTCTTCTCCTTCATTGCCGCAACAGCCACATGGCGGGTCAACGCCGCCTGCTATTGACAGGTTTTCGAGACAGCGGATGTTTTTCTTTTACGAGGTAGGGTTATCAGCCAAAGGCCCAACAGTCATATTAGACTTTAAAAGTTTTCTACGGTTTAAAAAGGATTCCAAACCACTACAGACATTCATGGCACGCCGGGACTCGAACCGGAAATCCATGGCATGGAGTGCCAGACACTCGGCCATCTGGCCCTTATCATCATCCCCTCTATAAAAATGATGCACACTTTTATGTTCGCAGAATAGCAGTTTAATATAGCAGAATACGCATTACCCAAGGTATACTATGAAGGACATGCTACACTGAGCAATTTTGAAAGAATATTTCTAAGATGGTCCTTTCACCACCTGGACATTCCGCTCTACAGATTTACCACAATTCTAGACAAGAAGATTATTGATTCAAACTGGCCTATCAAGTTCCGAAACAATTATTTTATTTCACAAAATCGCCAAAACAAAGACATTATTTTCCTAACTATTTAAAAATTTTGTTTTAATCTATAAATTAATTTTCACAGAAATTTTAGAATTCTTGATTAAATGTATTAAGTGAAAAATCAGAATTGAAATTGTTTGACGGAAACATATTTAAATAAACATGTTGTTTGCTGAAACATGTTTAAATTCACTTATCACATACTGCTTTTTGAATTCATAAGAAAGAAAAGAATTATATTCAAGAAATATTGCATTACTTAAGAGGTGAGATACTACAAAATATTTTTCAAAAACCACACTTAAAATTTCCAGATTACCCAATAGCTTTTATAGTAAAAGAAACAACATTATATATATATATATATATATTTATATTTCAAATCAAATAATTGAATGAATGAAAAACTTTTATCTAAATAAATAAAGGTTCGCCCATGTTCTGAGTACCATGAGAATTTTTATTTAAAAGATATGTTCAATTTTACTTTCATTGACTCTGTAAATGTTTTGTAAATGTTCTTCTTTCTTCTTTCTTTACGAATATTTTTGCTTCCAACATTCATTTCAATATTCCGATGAAAATAGAACAAACAGTATGCAACAAAAGCTAATGTAATTTCAATTCACACAATATAATAAAATGAATATTAATAGCCGAATGAAAATAACTGGTTATAAAAGACATACTGGTATATATTTAATAAGCAAATAAACAATATAACCTTCGGAAACAAATAATGCTGGTCACATTGCCTTGCAAAATTTTACAGTTTTAATGTTTGCCTGATATATAAGATGTTGAACACCAAAAATCATTGCTCTGCAGTAGATTCCAAGCCAATGTGGTATATATATGGAAATGGGCAGGCTGATATGTTGTCCAAGAACGTATCATAAATGATGGAAGTTGATCTTCCTTTTGCCTTTGCGGCACATAAGGCAATATATATATATATATTTCTTTATTAAATCCAACCATTTCAACCTGTATAGAGAATGAATTCAATCTCAGAAAAAGGAGATTTCCCAATTGAATGAATCAACAAGATTTTAAAGTATCCTTGCCTAGAACGGTTGACGCGGGACTGTTTTAGATGCAGAATTATCTGCATAGTATAGGACTGACTGCTACAGATATCGCCCACTGTATGAATAGGACGTGCCCAGATGATCTGGATGGCACCTTGTCATATCCCCTACTGTTCTTAACTGTTTCCCTTTTTGTGGTACTGTCAATGTCTTTAGTAACGGTTTTTGTCATTCTTTACTGTATTGAGCTGCTCGGCGACTATTTTTATTGGTTTATAATGATCTCTAAGAAATAAAATATTTTTACAATGTTTTCTTTTTAAAAAATCAGTTAAGATAATAAATTTTTAATATTTTAAATGTTTGTGTTTTTATTAAACAAAAGATTCATTTAATTTTCAACTTGAAAATAAATCTGCAGTTCAATTCATTTTATTGAATTTTGCAACAAATCTGCCCATTATTATGTTGCTGATATCATACATACAGTTTTAAATCGCTTATTAATGGTGTTAATTTTTATCTTTTTTTCGTTTTAAAAACAATTAATGTACTAAATTTCTATATTTAAATGTTTCTATTTTTATTAAACTAAAGAATTTATTTAATTTTCAGCTTTTAATCTATAGTTGAATTTATTTTGACAAATTTTACAACAATCCTGGTCATTATTGGGTTGCTGATATTATGCATACAGTTTTAAATCGTTAATTAATGGTGTTAATTTTTATCTTTTTTTTTGCAAATAAAGTTAATGTAATAAAATTTTTATATTTAAACTATTCTATCTTTATTAAACTAAGATTTATTTAATTTTCAGCTTAAAAATGTACAGTTCAATTTATTTTGATGAATTTTACAATTGACCAATATTACATTATTATGTTGCTGATATTATGCATACAGTTTTAAATCGGTTGTTATTGGTGCTAATTTTTATCTTTTTTTTTTTAAACAATTGATATAATAAATTTCTATATTTAAATATTTTTGTTTTTATTAAACAAAAAAAAATCATTTAATAATTCATTTGACGAATCTTTACAACAAATTTGCCATTATTGGGTTCCTGATATTATGCATGCTATTTTAGATCACTGATTAATGGTTAAACTTTTGCAACTTTATTTTTAAAAAAAATTGTGATTTTGTTTATGAAAAAATTCCATATAAGATAAAGAAAAAAAAATTTTTACATTTTTTTCCAAATTTTTTTTTTCAAAAGAATTAGTGAATCGTCAAATAAATTTCAAAAGAAAGTTGAGATTTCCATATAAGATAAAAAAAAATACTTTAGATTTTTTTCAATTTTTTTGATACAGCAATTAGTACTTTTTAATCGTCTCCACTAGGCGTAATTTTAGTTGTTAGCTTCGCGGTGCAATATAGATATCGTTATAGCACTATCGATATCTTTATTGACCATCGGCGGCGAAAATGTCTGATAATGTTTCACAAACCGCTCCAGTGGTGCTGATATCGGAAATAGTTTAACCCAGAGTTAAGGCGAAATCGATTGCTAATGGCGCAATAATTTGGGCGCAGGCATTTTCCAGGTCAAGGGTTAAAAATACATTAAGTGGAAGTCGTCTCTACGTGGCAGTTTTGGGGTATCGGTTTCGATATTTAAAAGTTTAGTTATCAATAATTTGATAGGTTTAATGATTGGGCAACAGAGATAAAATTAAACCACTCAGAATATTTTTTTAATCTCGGAAATTTTTGAACAATATTAAATTTCTTGGAAAAGTATGTCACCATATGCCCACCTGTTCTTAACTATTTGCCAGTTTATGTTACTGTCAACGCCTTTAGGGACTGTTTTTGTCGTTCTTTACTATATTGGGCTGCTCGTCGACTAATAATCGAGAGGTCGAAGATATATAATAATATAACTCGACAAATGATCGGGGCATAGGATAAAAAAATATATATTTTTAATGGTTTATTAAGAACTCTACGAAATGAAGTATTTTTTAGCTTTTTTTCGTTTTAAAAACCATTAATATAATTAAAATTTCTATATTTAATGTTTCTGTTTTTATTAAACAAAAAATTAATTAGCAAATTAACAAAATCTATAGTTCGATTCAATTTTACTCCATTTTTACAACAAACCTGGCCATTATTATGTTGCTGACATTATGCATGCAGTTTTATTTTCTTTTATTAATGGCTAAATCTTTTTAATACAACTTTATTTGCAAAAGAAAGTTGAGATTTTTTTTTTAAAAAAAAATTCCATATACGATGGAAGGAAAAAAAAAAATCGTTAGATTTCCCCCCAGTTTTTTTTTTTTTTTTTTTTTTTTAATACAGCAATTAAAAAGCCTTTTTAATCGTCTACACAGGCATAATTTCAGTTGTTAAGCTTCTTCGCGGTGCAATATAGATATCGTTATAGCACTATCGATGTCTTTATTGACCATCGGCGGCGAAAATGTCTGATAATATTTCACCGACCGCCCGGTGGTGCTGATATCGGAAATAGTTTAACCCAGAATTAAGGGGAAATCGATAGCTAATGGCGCAATAATTTCGGCACAGGCATTTTCCAGGTCAAGGGTTGAAATACACTCATGTCCATAAATTAAGGATAATTCAGAATCACACAGAAATTGAACTCTAAAATAAAAATTCCACGTGTAGAATTATCACACACATCTTGAAGAAGAATATGCAAATTACAGGAAACCACCCGATGGCGCGGATAGTTCGTCACAATGACGAGAGTGTAAGAGAGGGGTATATAAGGAATGGTGGCAAAGAAGTAAAAATTGTTCACAAGCGCTTTAAAAGCCTTTCAGTGCAATAACCGCATAGTTAAGGCACAAAGGAAGCATTTGGATGATTTTTTACGTGGCAGAATTATCGGACGACTGGAATGTGGACATACCCAGCTGGAAGTATCCGAGGAACTTGGAATCGCCCAGAGTGTCATCTCCAGGCTTTGGCAACGATTCCAAGATGATGGTAATGAGAGTCGATGTTACAGCACAGATCGCCCCCGAGTTACAACGCCGAATGAGGACCGGTATTTAGCAGTTACTGCCAAAAGAAACAGACGGAGCACAGCATCAGACCTGTCTCGTCAGTTCTCTTCAGCTACCGGTACGACAGTTTCAAGGCAGACCGTGTACAAACGCTTAGGCACATTGGTCTATATGCTCCATATTAACCATCCTACTAACCATGTTATACTGTTTTTTGTAAATAGGTTCGTTTTTGAACTCGTCGTAGAACACTTCTCAACTTTTCCAGAAACTTCCCTTTAAGAAAATCCGTCAAGATGGGGGTTAGCTTCCCTTACTTCTCATTGGAGTAGACACTACCTCAGCCCTTGGTCTATCACCAATCACGATGCAGTTACTCATGACTTAATCCATATCCCATCTGTACTTGTTTCGATCAGTGAAGGTCTAACAGACAATCGCTAATTTCAGAATCTCTCATTAACCATGACATCGAATATCTACTGTCAGATTTGAGTAACAGGTTGTAATTATGCATTTATTAAAGAATATACATTCCTTTCCCTGGGAACCGAAATGCTATATTTCATCCCGTGAGAAAAATGCTACAAAATAGAGAGAGAAGGATAATTTATAAGTTTGCTTAAATCACATGGCATGATCATCATAAAACTTTATTTTATAAGTAAACACACTTCTGAATATCAATATTTTATTTTTGAAAAAATAAATAGCTTATTAAAATTTTAAATGGAACTGATATACTTGATAGGTAGATATTTAATATTGAAAATATAATGCTATATTTTACTACTGATTGTAAATTATCTATATATAAAAATTATTCTCAAATTTATCGATTTTGGTGTCACACTTGTAAAAGTAAGTTCAAAGAATTTCCAGTTGTATTGGTTTTTTGGTAACTTTGACAATATCTTTCAAGTAACAAGTCTTCCAGAAGAAACGTCACAACATATAACTTTTTAAAGCTGCTTTGACATTTTTATCTTACGTTTGTGTATTTCTGTAATGTTTTTCTATTTCTATTTCCTACAAGCTTACTTAACTTTGTATTTTTACTTTGTAGAGGACGTATTACTTCTACTTATAAAAGTACTTTTACTGTAAAAGAATGCGTAAATAGCAATGCTATTTTAGAATTCTTAAAACAAGAAAAGCTGCTTTAAATCTTCGTAAATCTAATGCATTCTTTTACTATTCAGTAAAATTGGAAACAAATGTTTCTAAGATGAAAGAAGATTTAGTAAGCATAAAGGGCCAGCATAACAATGCAACAAATGCACGAACAGCACTTCAGAATTTGGACGGAATTTTCTTTTACAATCTTCTTGAAAAGTTAATCTTACTACATTATTACTAAACATAAAAAAATCTACGATAAATCTTGCTTTGTTTTCGTTTAAAGAACGAAAATCTATAAACTATTTCGGATTCTTTACATTTAAAATGTTTTCACTGGGTCAAAAAGTGGGATTATTCAAAATAATGGTGAGAAAAGACATAGAAATGAATGATTATTCAAAGAAAAGTAATTAGGTCACAATTTATAAAGGTAGTGAATGATTTCATATTCATTTATTATTTATTATATTTTGTATGTATTTCATTTCTATGTTATTTTAAAAAAATACACAACTTACTCTTATAAATTTAAGAGTAAGTGCGTTTTATTTATAAATTAATATTTAATTTAGAGTATAAACATGCCAGATAGATTGGTGGACTGTTTTCAGTAAATAAATTATTAGTTAAAATTTGTTAATACTTGTTCTTTCTTATCCCACTTGGTAGACAGCACTGTCCTGATGTCCGAGTGACTAGCGCTCTGGCGCTCGCTGGCACAAGTATCCGGTACGAGTACCGGGGATCCCATTGATGCTTGTTATGGTTTGAAACTTCTTTACCATAGATCACTAAACACTAATCCACTAGAACTAACACTAACATAACCCCTAATACTAATCCATATAACTAACATAGTAGTACATAATAACATATAATTCACGTAACTAGCACTAATCCACTAAACTGCAGGTCACGATCTAATATGACTTTAGAAATTAGGGCTGACAATCCTAAAATGTAAAAGATAGCATCTCTAGTCTCTAAATCTGCCAACACACAGACGGCCTTGGCATGCTATGGGGCTGTTGTGGCAATGAAGAAGAATTTCTTAGTTTTTAAGGTGCACTGGTCCACCTTTCATACATAAATATATAAACATTGTATTACATATATGTAAAGAGAGAGAGAGAGAGAGAATCTATCAGTGTGCTAAAATCACATAACACAATCATCGTAAAATTTTAATTTATGAGTAAACAACTCTTTGTATACCAATATTTTATTTTATGAAAAAATAAGTAGCTTATTAATTTTTTTAAATTGAGCTGATATATTTGATAGATACATTATTTAATATAGGAAATATAATGCTATATTTTACTAATGATATTATTCGTAACTTTATCGGTTTTGATGTCACACTTGTAAAAGCCAGTTCAAAGAATTTCCAGTTATATTGGTAACTTTGACAATATCTTTCAAGTAACAATCTGTCCAGAAGAAATGTCACAACATATAACTTTTAAAGCTGCTTTGACATTTTTATCTTACGTTCGTGTGTCAATGTTTTTCCTATTTCTATTTTTTTATAAGCTTACTTAACTTTTATATTTTTACTTTGTAGATCTCGTACTGCTTGCACTACCAAAAGCACTTTTACTGTAAAAAAGAATCCGTAAATAGCAATGCTATTTTAGTATTCGAAAACAAAAAAAGCTGCTTTAAATCTTCGTAAATGGAATGCATTATTTTACTATGCAGTAAAATTGGAAACAAACGTTCCTAAGATGGAAGAACATTTAGTAAACATAAAGGACAACATATAACAATGCAACAATACACGAACGGTACTTCAGAATTTGGATGGAATTCTTTTTTACAATCTTCCTGAAAAGTTAATCTTACTACATCATTACTAAACATAAAAAATTCTACGATAAATCTTGATTTTTTTCTTTAAAAGAACAAAAATCTATCAAATATTTCGAATTCTTTACTTTTAAAATGTTTTAGCTGAGTCAAAAAAAGAGATTATTCAAAAGAATGGTAAATAAGAATGATTATTCAAAGAAAAGTAATGAAGTCACAATCTCTAAAGGAAGTGTATGATCTCAAGTCTACAGTTATTTCAAAACATTTTAAGGACGTATTATAAATTTAAGATAAAGTAGGTTTTATTTATAAATGAATATTTAATTTAAAGTATAAACATGACGAATTGATGGATTTTTTTTTCAGTAAATAAATTATTTTAGAAGAATTCCCCACATTTGCATATCGTATGGGAGAAAACCTGGAAAACTCCATTCCCAAACTTCCAACGAACGAGACAAAATGCCGAACATCATAAACGCCATCTAATCTCCCTTTTTTGAAGCCGTGCCTGAAAAAAAGTCACCAACGGATTGAACCTCCGCCCTAACGCTCACCAGTGGCTAGCGTTGCCACTGAGCCACGAGTAGGGCTGTTACTACTTTCTGTGTCTTACAAAATACATAAGGAAATTGTTTTATATGCAAACCCTATTTATGACCCAGTCGTATATTTTATCAGTCGTCTTTCGTATTGCATAGTCATAACTTCAACTCCCCATGTGGAGCAACTTCCCACATTTGGCGCCAAATTAAAGAACTACTTCGTCTTAACTTTGGCGGATTATTATTAATCAGGACTTTACCTGAGTTGAAATCCAGCATTACACGTCATATTGCTGAAATCCCTCTAGAGTTTCTTCGCGCTACCACTGAACACGCTCTAATGCGCTTTCAACAAGTAATTGCTGTAGATGGAGCCCACGGTGACCACTTTCTGTACTTGAATAAATTTGAATGATTCTGACAGATTTTTTGTCCTTCTTTAGGAGCCACAATCCCCCTGGTGGTCAAGACTTTAACTATATTTTTACTGTAGAAATCTTTTCTCCATGGTTCATATAACGTATGTACCAAGTTTCATCAAAATCCAATTGGGAGAACGGGTTCTAGAGGAGTTACTTTAATTATAACCACCCAATAGGATCACTTTAATTACAGCCACCCAATACATTAAACAAGTAATGTAAAAAAAAAAAAATTTTAAGTCAATTCCTACTTTTTTTCACTCTATTGCAGAAAGTCCTTTATAAATAATTTTCATTCATTTTTTTATGTTTAACTGACGCCATCTATTGGTAGATATATGCAACTTTTTTTTTCCTTCTAGTGCAGTTAGAAGACCGTGATCTTCGCCATAAGGGCTGCACCGATGTTACTCACTTTGCATTACCCAGGGGGCGCGTGTAACTTGATGGTAAGCCACGGACGCGGAGTAACAATGCCCCCGCAGCTCTCTACGATCCTGTTAGGACTGGGACCTACGGCTTAAAGTGGATTCCGAACCACTACAAACACCCATGGCAAAGCCGGGATTTGAACCCGATACTTGTGGTACTGAACGCCAGAGATATGCAACTGATTATGCAACTTAAATCTAAAAAAAAAACTAAAATTTAATTTAATTACTGAATTAATATTTGAAAAAACTGTATAACATCAAGTGTCAACCACTACAAGTTCAAAAAAATTGTATTGAAAATTTGAACAAGATATATATCGGGAAAGGGTGAGCTAATAGAAGGGATTGAATAACATAAACGCGTCTAAGAGTAAGGAGGTAAGAGTCTGAAGAGTCGTCTAACGTCTAAGAGTCTGAAGGAATTTAATTAGTTCTCGTAAAGAATTATTCTCCCGCAGTTACATTATCTATGGAAAGCAATCAATAAGTATAGTATTCACTTATATTTAGTGTTAAAATGTTATATATTTAATTTGTTTAGCATTCAGTCCTCTATTTGGTGTTGCGATAATGGTTCGATAATTCCATAGGCTGGAAATTTTTCCACAGTTCTTGAAGATGGGTAGTGAATCGATGCCCCTCATTGAGAATTTCGCTCATAATGGAAGTGGCAAAACGTGAAGGCAACATCCTGGAATTCTTCCAATGGTGTATTCTGAATAACACTTAACCTGTTACATTTCTAACCTTGGAGTGACAAATGGCCTATGGTTAAACTGACGGACATTCTAAAACAATGACTCTTTTTATGGGATTGTACTGAATTTCTGAATTATAGCTCACTTTTTGAAAACATTCACTACCTCTGTGGCATTCAGACATGTAATCAATGGCAATTATTATTTGAGTTTCTCAAAAGGCGAAAGCCCATAAACACTTTAGGAACAACCACTACTTACTATTAAATTAATTCAAATGGTTTAAACAATAAAAATACACTCATGTCCGTAAATTAAGGATAATGAAGTTAAGGCAAAGAAAGAGACAGAAGCAAAACAAATTTGACTTATTTGTAAAGTCTATTTATTAAACAAAAGGTAAAGAGCAAAAAAATATGCTATATGTTTGACATAATTAATAAAAATTGCGATTTTTACTCCCTGGAGCAAATTTTAAAAAGAACCTATTTACAAAAACAGTAAACATGGTATAGCATGGTTAATATGGAGTATGTCTCCCGGATGATGCAATACAGGCCTTATAACGCCTAGGCATGCTGAGTATCAAATTATCAATATGATCTTGGGGAATATTACACCACTCATCAAGCAATGCCCTCCGAAATTCCGGCTGACCGGTGGGAGAGGGTTGACGGGTTGCAATTCGTCGGCCAAGCATATCCCACACATGCTCTATTGGATTCAAGTCCCGTGAGTATGCTGGCCAATCCATACGGGTGATATCTTCCAATTGAAGGCATTCGTCTACAATGTTTGCACGGTGAGGACGGGCGTTGTCATCCATAAACAGAAATTCAGCACCCATAGCGCCCGCGAAACAAACGTACATGTTGTTCCAGAATGACATCCCGATAGATGTGGCCTGTCATCGTTACACTCTGAACATGCAGGTCAGTTCTGGAACCAAGAATAATTCCCTCCCCAAACGAGCATCCTGCACCACCGTAACGGTGTCGTTCAATGGTGTTCTCTTGGTGGTAACGGGTACCTGGCGCTCTCCATATGAAAGTCCGGCCAGAATCAGACTGCAAACTAAACCTGGACTCGTCGGAAAACATCACACCAGACCACTGTTGCGATGTCCACAATGCATGCTCTCTACTCCAGGTTAATCGCAGGCGACAGTGAGTTGCGGTAAGTGGAACACATCTTACAGGCCTACGAGCATATAGGCAGGCCTACGAGCATATAGGCCAATGTGCCCTAAGGGTCTGTACATGGTCTGCCTTGAAACTGTCGTACCGGTAGCAGCAGAGAGCTGACAAGACAGGTCTGAGTCTGTGCTCCGTCTGTTTCTTTTGGCAGTAACTGCTAAATACCGGTCCTCATTCGGCGTTGTAACTCGGGGGCGACCTGTTCTGTAACATCTACCCACATTACCATCATCGTGGAATCGTTGCCAAAGCCTGGAGATGACACTCTGGGCGATTCCAAGTTCCTCGGATACTTCCAGCTGGGTACGTCCACATTCCAGTCGTCCGATAATTCTACCACATAAAAATCCTCTTCAAACCATTTATATAATTCCTTTGTGCCATAACTATGCGTTTATTGCACTGAAAGGCTTTTAAAGCGCTTGTGAATAATTTTACTTCTTTGCCACCATTCTTTATATACCCCTCTCTTACACTCTCGTCATTGTGACGTACTATCCGCGCCATCTGGTGGTTTCCTGTAATTTGCATATTCTTCTTCAAGATGTGTGTGATAATTCTACAGGTGAAATTTTTATTTTAGAGTTCAATTTCTGTGTGATTCTGAATTATCCTTAATTTATGGACATGATTGTAGAATGTGGAACATTTTTGGAAATATTTAGAGATGAAGCAAACATAGAAGGATTCTAAGATAAATTTATAAATAGAGATTTATCTTATAATCTATCTATCTAAAATTGCTCTTCACATTTTTAAAATTCCTTAATAATTTTTGACAGTTTATCTGTTATTTTTCTTTTGTATAAATTTGAACTATGAATCAATTAAAACTTATCCATTATCCACTATACATTTATCTAATAGATAGTTTTAATTGCTTCATAGCTCAAATTTATACAAAAAAATGACCAATAAACTGTCAAAAATTATTTAGGAATTTTTAAAATGTGAAATGTATTTTTAGAAAAAAACGGTACAGTTAACAAAAATCTATTAACCAATAATCAGATCAATACAGACTTCAAGTGTCAAAAATATGAAATAGTTTGACAGCATTTAAGGCATTTCAATACCGAATAGCGCTTTTAGTTACAACAAATAAAATGTTTATCCATCGAAATAGATATTTGTTAGAAAAGCATGACAGCAAAACTTTTTTTTTCCTTTGCTTATACACTTGAATGATTGGAATTGGCAGGGTGTAATTTCGGTACAAATTTATAGCTAACATGAAAAAAAAAGTTACATGTTTTTGGATTGAGTCAGCATTAAATTCGATTCACTGCTGCTATGCCAATATATTTTTTGTTATTACAAAACAAAATATAACTATTTCCTATAGTTTTCTAAAGTCATAAGATTTAGCAGCAAAGTATAGTGTTTCATATTGGCAAAACGATATTTTTCCTGGGGATGAACATGTTTTGGATAAAAGAAAATGACATATTTATTTTTTTAAACTCATACTATATATTGTATGCCATGGGTTATTTTTAATTTTTTATAAAATGAAGAATATTTGTTTGAGGTTCTGTGGTTGGGCAGAATTTGAATCCTAATGGTGATGTGTAAAATATTACTGATGCAAAATAATAGTAGTCTAAGTGAAGAATATAATGAAGTATTTTATAAAAAATTACGTCTCATATTAAAATATATAATAAGATGGTAATTATTATATGAAAAATTCTCATAGGCGAAACCATATCAACACAGTACGGATTTCAAACGTGTCTGGTATCGAAGGTGAAACATTCGAAGTTTCAAAACAACAAGGTTTACACAATACCTTTATTTTTGAATATTTACTTTATTAAGTATTTTTTATTATTAAAGAATAAGGAATTTATAACGAATATAATATATATTTATATAATTTCTTTATATATATTATATAAAGAAATATATAAGAAATTCTCTCTAGTTCTCCAACAAAGAAAATCTTAAAACTTCCAAAAGAGGTAAATGCGTAAAATAGAAAGAGGGAGTTAGGTTCGACAGATTCCTCTTGCCGTGCTACATATTTCAATGCTACACACAATCTGCCGTATGCAAAGTGTCATCGTGTAGGAAAGAGGTCACGTGGAAAATTTATGAAACACATTAAAATGATTAGTTTTATGTAGCCTCTCTACAACTATTGGTTGTCTTAGCAATTTTCATGCTATAGGAAACATTCTAAAGCTATTTATAGTTCTTCACTATGGCGATCACATTCCAATATAAAAAAATAGTAAATGTTGCCTTTTAAAATATTTTAAAATCGAGTTACTTTAACCACGAGAGATCGATCACTTTAAAATCGAGTCACTATTTTAAAAATCGAGTAACTGTTTAGAGTTTAATTGCTGCTTTTCATATGATTTTGCCTATTTCAAAGTATATTAAAACAAAATTTTATTCAATTTCTGTGAATAGTATGATAGCTAGGAACTTACTTATCGTTAAAGTACACCCTGTATATACGCATAAATGGGCACATACATACACGCGTACAAACTTATGCATTTAAACGCGATATGTGATATAGTGATAAATACATACATACCGAAATTAATAAATATTTTATATATTATTATTTAAAAATTGCCACTGATTGTGATCAGTTATCTTGAAATACTATTGAAAACAAAAATAAATAAGCCATAAAGAAGTGATTGTATTAAATTAAATAACAAAAAATATGTCTTGGGCTTACAGCAGTAATGTTTTCACAATCCATTCATCTAGTAAATATCTTAACTAGTTCAGCCGATGTCTCCTTTCACTCTCTTGGGAAAACAAGCTAGTTGTTTTTATAGTCTATTAACAAGATAAATATCTATTCGTGGCGTTGATTGGGATGCTTGCTGGCTTTATTTATTGACCTTGACTGTAGTTTCTATGGCTGATTGGAAGTTCGTAACTACTTTCTTGAAAATTGAGCTATTGAGTTCTGATTTATTCTTCGTGATGCCATTTACGCCCACTTTGTAGACTAAGAAGAAATTGAAGACTGTTAATTAAATTTGGAAACTTAAAATTTTATTGCATTTTATTTTACGACCTGGAGATACAATTCTAGCATCAGTAACGAAAAGGCAATGCATACTGATTCATCTTTACCCTGTTTGCATTGAATTTAATTAAATTTAAAATTGCATTATTTAAATTAAAAATAAATTATTAAACATATACTACTTAATAATTATTGAATTAGGTAAAGAAGATGGCCAATAAGTTAAAATTATTTTTACTACCAATATGAATTTTTCTTTTCTCTGGAAAAGAAATGAAACAAAAAATTATTTTTACGCATTTAAAATTTGATCAATTAACATAATTGTCGGAAAACTCTATCAATATAAATATATACTATTAATTATCTACACTATTAACACACTCTATTTAATTAGAAATAATTAATTAATTTATTAAAAATTATTTTTAAAATTTTCCGATACCTTTTTAAAATCATAGAAGCTTTTTTTTTTTTTACATTCAAATTTTCTTATTAATGAACAAGTAATGTAAAAATACTTAGAGATATAGATTTATTTTGAAATATAAAACTTTAACATAAATATATTAAATTTCATTTAATATATTCATTCATATATTCATATTTTAATATTTCATTAAATGATATTCAATACATTAATTTCATTAAATTTATTAATTTTCAATACAATATATTCATTTGATTCAGATTATTTTTCGTTTTAAGTTATATTTTTAAATTACCTAAACAGTAGGATCATAGTACATAGTATAAAGCACAATATCTATCTGTTAATTATAGCCAATATCCAGTTCCAAAAAAACAACAAAAAAGAAAAAAAAAAAAAACCGAACAAGTACTTCAGGAAAATTTTTAAGATCAATCTTAAACTTTAAACATCTCAATAAATAATAAAAAAATAAAATATATAATTTTTTTTTCTTATGTAAAAATATATTGAATGTCTTTCAATTATTCAATATTTTAATGCAGATTTTTTTGTCTAATCTGATGAAGATTTAATTTTGAGGAACACATCTTTTGGACTAAAAAAATATTTTAATCTTGCTAGTGATTTTAATTTTCAAAATAAAATTTAATCGAATTCAATTTAAATTTAATTTAATTCTTTAATTTTTTAATACACATAGCATTAAGATTTATTTGAAAAATCTGCCATTCCCCTGATGGACTTTTGAAATAAATCCAATACTTTTATTATCCAATAATTACTGTACTTTATATTGGATAATAAAAGTCAAGTCTAATATATGTTCAATGCTTTCCTTTAATAAATTACTGTCATAGAAAATTTAACAATAATTCAGTTTTTTAATATATTTAAAGCGAGGCATTTTTACGATATGTTCCTTATTTTCAGAATATTCAGTTTAAAATTTCTAAGAAATGTTAACTCAGAAAAACTAAGAGCTTTATCTCCTGATATTAGTAGTATTATAACACCAAACACACGTTGTTCTAAAATGCATAAAACAGCATATTCATTTTTATGTTTTGAATTTGAAGCTAAAGCTACAAACAATTTCGAAAAATTGAAAGATAATAAATTTCGTAGTTAACTGTTGAACTCTGATTTTGTTGGTGAGTAAAGTAAAAATTGCCCAAAGAACAGTGCTCCTAAAATTAATGAAAAGAATTTTTTATGAAACATTTCCCTTTGTGTTACTCTTGTAAATGTTGCTATTTTTTCTATAACATTCAACACTTCAACAATAGTTTTTAAGTTTCCAACTATGAATTTCCTACGTATACTGAGGATGCTAATAAATCTTTTGAAGCAAACAAAGAAGTTATCATGGATAGACAAAAATTAATAGTAGTATATTCCACATCAAGTAACTTGAATAACAAAGAGGAAAGGCCAAACAAAATAATAACAATTTCTTAAATGCAAAGGAAACAGCATATAGTTAAAGGAAATATAGCTTTGTAGGCGTTTAAGAGAATAAAAGGAGACAAAATTTAACAAAAGAAACCTGGAGATGATTATGACGATGATGCTAAATACAATGTTGAATATTTAAAATCAACATTTCTTTACAAAGAACATTTACGTACTCGAAAAGAATTTAAAGCTAAAAGGAACATTTTAAAGCTATAATAAGCCACAAGAAATATCACAACAAACACAGAAAGGAGCCATCAGTTTACTTTGTTGAAGACGAAGTTGCCTTCCAAAGGAGCATTCCATACTCAATTTCTGTAGGATTTTACCAGTTTATTATTATCACCAGTTTATTCAGTTGAAGACAAAGTTGCCTTCCAAAGGAGCATTCCATACACAATTTGGAGCAGTATTTTCTATATATATGTCCAAACTTTTTGTTGGCCCTTATGAAAAGATTGACGGGAAGCCAAACGAAGTTTTACAAGAAGCGTTTTTACTTCACAAATATTAGTCATCATGGAAGACCGAATTTGACATCCACAGCATCAGACAGCATCAGGAAATGGTAAAAAAGTTACAGAATAAAAGATGAGGGGATTAGTGACTGATGATGAAATGATGAGAGGATTAATGAGTGATGCTGAAAAGATGAGAGGATTAGTGATTGATGATGAAAAGATGACAGAAGTAATACTGAAGTATGACAAGATGAAAGATGATAGTAACTGATGATGAAAAGAAATTACTGGCATTTTTTTTTTCCTTTTTATCAAGACTTTGCATTATTATATGTTTTAAGTTTGCTTAGTACTTTGATTTTTTCGGAGAATCCTTACCTACTACTCTGTCTACTGCTGGACAAATCTGTCACGAAATTGTTTCAGGAAATGTAGGTATCTGTAGACAGAAGATTGAGGAGTTCGAAAGATGAATTGGAGCAGTCAGTGACACATGATCATTTCTGCTTTCTTTCTTTCTTTCTTTTTTTTCTACTTTTTTCTTTCTTTCTTTCTTTCTTTCTTTCTTTCTTTCTTTCTTTCTTTCTTTCTTTCTTTCTTTCTTTCTTTCTTTCTTTCTTTCTTTCTTTCTTTCTTTCTTTTTTTCTTTCTTTCTTTCTTTCTTTCTTTCTTTCTTTCTTTCTTTCTAGATGATTTCCTATGACAGGTGGGCTTGCCCTGTCCAGATGGCAGAATATGATGCACGAGCTTATAGTTTTCACGCCAGAAGAATGGAAAAAAATGATTGAACAAAACGAGAGAAGTAAGACTGGTACGGAAAAAGACGCCTGTGAAATCTGATTATTTTTAAGAGGGGATGTTCTGAAAAACTTAAAGAAAGGTGAAGGAAGAATTGCAGTTAAAAATTGTATTTAAAACTTAAAATCGTGTAATCTTATATTTTTTTTTTTATACCGAATAAATCTAATTCATAACTTTACCTTACCATATATATATATATATATATCTTTCATCTTACTTTTATAAAGGTTGATAATCAACTGAAATAAAACAATTGATTTTGATAAGTAGACGAAATTAGAAAAACAGATATGATTCGTAATAACTGATTTAACCTAAATATTGAAAGATGTGTCAAAATAAATGAAGATATCAGGAAACATTGATTTTGATTGAAGGCTTTTCAATTTTGGGCTACAACATATCTTTACAGCTGCATTCGCCAATATTTTAAGTTTAAATATTCACTTTCTACTATTATTATGGACAGAGGGATTATGTACCAAAACACTACGTAAAAATATAAAAAAAGTTAATCGAAACTGTTTACATGCCTTCAATTATTGTTAGCAACCATTTTCAAATTCTTCTAGAATAAGGACTTCGCCAAAAAATGTTCGGTTTTTCTGTACAGACGGCAGTAATAGATTATGTATTTTAAATGTATTTTAAGATCATGTATGTTAATTGTATGTATGTTATCATGTATCATGATATCACATGTCATGTATGTTATCATATATTATGCATCGATTTTAAGACCTGAAACTGCCATGTCTTTTTTTTACATAATACAAATGTCCAACACAATGGGTCTCAAGAGGGTATAAAAATAAATGAATCTGATGCATCTTTGCCTATCATCTCATGTGGAGGAACTCATTTCCATTGACGAATTATAACTGAGAGCAGAAATGAGCTGCCCGAAAGGGAACTTTTACACATCACTGGAAGAAGTACAATAAGATCATTGCATGTATGGATTCACTCACTTATTATCGATGGACAAGAAAACCAATATCCGGCTTCATCTATTCGATCCAATTTGTTAGGCAAAGGAATATTGATAATTCGATAAAGTTTCTCTTCTACTGAATGACCGAGACTCTTTCTCGTAGGTGAAAGTATTGTAATTTAGAATCGCTGAGGGAATTTGAAGATATTTTAATAAAAAAAATAATATGCAGGAAATAAACTCGCATTTATTAATTTGGTATCTTGGTCTATAACGGCTTCAAGAAGAGTGCCACTTTCAGATTCATGGGAATAATTTAATTTTTATTTACAAGCACTATATATATATATATACAAATAATGCACCATTCTTCTACAAAGAAATTAAAAATTAAAATAAAATTTGATCACAAGTGCACGATTAAATCATTAGTACGGTTCACTCCAAGGTCAGTGATTTTCTCTCAGCTCGTGGTCGATCACCCATCACGATGGAACAACTCATGGCATAGTTCATATTCAATCTGTACTTGTTTCGCCCTGTGAAGGTCGTACAGACATTCTTTAATTTCCTGAGACTCATTATACATGATACCGAATATCTGCTATCAGATTTGAATGATAGGTTGTTCTCATTAGTACAAAACTCTAATTTCATGTAATATAACTATCCGCAATAAAGTTCATTTGCTATCAAATTTGAGTGATGAGTTATTATGTCCTTGTGAAATATACATTCAACTCTCCTGGGAATGAAATACCAAAACATTTCTAGTGAGAAAAAAATTCTACATTGGCTAGTTACTTAATAGGAGGAAAAGTGTTTCAGAGCAAAAATAATGGGAGGAATAAAAGAATATAGATAACAATATATTATAAATAAAATGAACATAAAAATTAATAAAACATTTTGAAATTAATGCATTTTACACGCTTAATTTTTACTATTGAATTCATTGTTCCGCTTCCTTAAAATTTCATTTTTTAATTTGTAGTAAAATTTCTATTTTTCCAGCTTTTCTGCCCAATCGTATATTATACAGGTGATTTAATGGTCATGGGGCATACTTTAAAGGGTGGTGAAGCTTAATAAAACATGCATGTTCTATATAGGAAAGTATGATAGGAAATGACACAGACATACTTTCGAACAAATTTCTTGCAACAGCCAGGCACAATGCCCCAATGGCACAATTGCAATGCAGACATGATGCCAGTCACTTGAAGAGTTTCAAGTCCTCTGGCTGGCAATCCCGACGCTCTCTCTATTTTTCCTTACTCAGTGGTTGGAACTGTGTATTCATTTACGAGACGCTGGTTGACTCGATCGAGGACCTGGTTGCTCGACTGTTCATTGCGACTGAAAGCGTGCGCGAAATGCTTAGCATCTTTGGAAATGTTCGCCAATCATTCCTTTGAAGTTACCAAGAATGTATTAATGTTTGATGGTCAAACTTTTTAGCATTTGTTGTAAACATTGTATCAAAGATGCATTATGCAATTATATTGTAAATAATATCCAAAAACCATGCCCAACTGATGCCCGTCACGTGACTCTGGCTGGCTGGCTGCCTTGATGCGGACTGTATTTTGTATTTCATTCTTACACTGTGTTTGAGAGTGTGGTTCATTTTTGAGACTCCAGTTGACTTAGGGCATGGTTGTTCGACTATTCAAATGACTGACAACTTTGGATTCGCTAATAGATCATTCGACGCCTACAAATAAGTATCACTTTTGGTGGTCACAATTTTGAGCATTTATTGTAAACATTGAATCAAAGAAGCACTTTGCAATGATGTTGTAAATAAACAAACTTTTTCTTTTCAAGTCTCATTTCTTGTGAACGCTCCTAACACTCCTATACAAAAAAAACGTATGCTTTAGTAAGCTGTACCGACCCTCAAAATCTGTTCCAAGACTCATAAATCACTCTGTATACATATTTATTATAACACACACTAATTTTGCAACAAAGAAATGTATTTCTTGGTTTCCATATGTCATCCATCATAGGATGCTCATTGCAACTTTTACTTTTTCTACTTACTATATATGCCTCCAAACTTTACCCAGTACAGTTATGTCCCCTCTCCTTCCCAAAAAAAATAACAATTCTGGCAACAAATCTCCAGAAGTCTTCGAAGCAATTGGAAGTGAATGCTCTTTTGATAGAAGAGGAACGTTTCTTTACCGGAATAGAATATTTCTCGGACATATAAGGGAGAAAAGAAAACCAAAGATTAATGAAAGAAATGTTTTTTGTTGCGTGAAGCGCTTCCACATTCGCGAGCAATAAATATTGGAAGATTGTTCGAGAAAAATAGCAATTATGTCTCTAAAATATATATATATATTTTGCATATTAATAAAAACGAAATGATTTCTTTGACATTACTTATTCTCAATAAGTGTTATTAATTTTTGGCAAATTAAAAAACCAATAAAATATCTTTATTGTCGATTACATCAATAATTTTTTAATTTAAATCTATTATCTATATATACAGGTTGATTCAAGGGTCATGGGAGGTCAACGGAGGTAAAGCTTACTAAAAACATGCATTTTCTGTACATTAATAAAAACGAAATGATTTCGTTTTTGTAATAAACGCAACATGTTTAACATTACTTATCCTAAACGTGGGCTATTAATTTTTGATAAATTAGAAATTCAGTATAATATATTTATTTTCGAATACATCAATTATTTTTTCCATTTAAATATATTATTATATATACAGATTGATTATCATACCGGATAGACTTTGAGGGGAGGTACAGCTTACTAAAACATAAAATTTTTGTATATTAATGTATGGCAGGAAAGGACGCTTTCAAGAAAGAACACACTTTCAAACAAATTTCTCGCAACAGCCAAAAACAATGCCCAACTGATGTCCGTCACTTGACGTGTTTCGAGTCTTCTGAGTGGCAACCCGATGCTCACACAAATTTATCCTTACTCTGTGTTTGCAACTGTGTATTCATTTACGAGAACCCAGCTGACTCAACTGAAGACCTCGTTGCTTGATTACCCATTGCAGATGCAAAATGCCTGTCATTTCTGGAAGTGTTAACCAATGACTCTTTCGACGCTACCATGCATGTATGACTGTTGGCGATCATAATTTGAAAATTTATTGTGAACATTGAATCATAGAAGCAATTTGCAATGATGTTGTAAGTAAACAATGTTTTAGTTTGATATCTCATTTCTTAATTTATAAAATTTATTGTAAAAATCAAAGAAGCACTTTGTAATGATGTTTCAAATAAAACAATGTTTTCAGTTTAAGGTCTCATTTCTTAATTTCTAAAATTTATTTTAAAAGTTGCATCATAGAAGCAATTTACAATGATGTTGTAAATAAACAACGTTTTAGTTTGATATCTCATTTCTTAATTTATAAAATTTATTGTAAAATCAAAGAAGCACATTGTAATAATGCTTCAAATAAACAATGTTTTCAGTTTAAGGTCTCATTTCTTAATTTCTAAAATTTATTTTAAAAAGTTGCATCATAGAAGCAATTTACAATGATGTTGTAAATAAACAACGTTTTTTAGTTTGATATCTCATTTCTTAATTTATAAAATTTATTGTAAAATCAAAAGAAGCACATTGTAATAATGTTTCAAATAAACAATGTTTTCAGTTTAAGGTCTCATTTCTTAATTTCTAAAATTTATTTTAAAAAAAAGTTGAATCATAGAGGCAATTTGCAATGATGTTGTAAATAAACAATGTTTTAGTTTGATATCTCATTTCTTAATTTATAAAATTTATTGTAAAATCAAAGAAGCACTTTGTAATGATGTTTCAAATAAACAATGTTTTCAATTTAAGGTCTCATTTCTTAATTTCTAAAATTTATTTTAAAAGTTGAATCATAGAGGCAATTTGCAATGATGTTGTAAATAAACAATGTTTTAGTTTGATATCTCATTTCTTAATTTATAAAATTTATTGTAAAAATCAAAGAAGCACTTTGTAATGATGTTTCAAATAAACAAGGTTTTCAGTTTAAGGTCTCATTTCTTAATTTCTAAAATTTATTTTAAAAGTTGAATCATAGAAGCAATTTGCAATGATGTTGTAGATAAACAATGTTTTAGTTTGATATCTCATTTCTTAATTTATAAAATTTATTGTAAAAATCAAAGAAGCACTTTGTAATGATGTTTCAAATAAACAATGTTTTCAATTTAAGGTCTCATTTCTTAATTTCTAAAATTTATTTTAAAAGTTGAATCATAGAGGCAATTTGCAATGATGTTGTAAATAAACAATGTTTTAGTTTGATATCTCATTTCTTAATTTATAAAATTTATTGTAAAATCAAAGAAGCACTTTGTAATGATGTTTCAAATAAACAATGTTTTCAATTTAAGGTCTCATTTCTTAATTTCTAAAATTTATTTTAAAAAGTTGAATCATAGAGGCAATTTGCAATGATGTTGTAAATAAACAATGTTTTAGTTTGATATCTCATTTCTTAATTTATAAAATTTATTGTAAAATCAAAGAAGCACTTTGTAATGATGTTTCAAATAAACAATGTTTTCAATTTAAGGTCTCATTTCTTAATTTCTAAAATTTATTTTAAAAGTTGAATCATAGAGGCAATTTGCAATGATGTTGTAAATAAACAATGTTTTAGTTTGATATCTCATTTCTTAATTTATAAAATTTATTGTAAAATCAAAAGAAGCACTTTGTAATGATGTTTCAAATAAACAATGTTTTCAATTTAAGGTCTCATTTTTAATTTCTAAAATTTATTTTAAAAGTTGAATCATAGAGGCAATTTGCAATGATGTTGTAAATAAACAATGTTTTAGTTTGATATCTCATTTCTTAATTTATAAAATTTATTGTAAAATCAAAGAAGCACTTTTGTAATGATGTTCAAATAAACAAGGTTTTCAGTTTAAGGTCTCATTTCTTAATTTCTAAAATTTATTTTAAAAGTTGAATCATAGAAGCAATTTGCAATGATGTTGTAGATAAACAATGTTTTTGTTTGATATCTCATTTCTTAATTTATAAAATTTATTGTAAAATCAAAGAAGCACTTTGTAATGATGTTTCAAATAAAACAATGTTTTCAGTTTAAGGTCTCATTTCTTAATTTCTAAAATTTATTTTAAAAGTTGAATCATAGAGGCAATTTGCAATGATGTTGTAAATAAACAATGTTTTAGTTTGATATCTCATTTCTTAATTTATAAAATTTATTGTAAAATCAAAGAAGCACTTTGTAATGATGTTTCAAATAAACAATGTTTTCAGTTTAAGGTCTCATTTCTTAATTTCTAAAATTTATTTTAAAAGTTGAATCATAGAAGCAATTTGCAATGATGTTGTAAATAAACAATGTTTTAGTTTGATATCTCATTTCTTAATTTATAAAATTTATTGTAAAATCAAAGAAGCACTTTGTAATGATGTTTGAAATAAACAATGTTTTCAGTTCAAGGTCTCATTTCTTAATTTCTAAAATTTATTTTAAAAGTTGAATCATAGAGGCAATTTGCAATGATGTTGTAAATAAACAATGTTTTAGTTTGATATCTCATTTCTTAATTTATAAAATTTATTGTAAAATCAAAGAAGCACTTTGTAATGATGTTTTGAAATAAACAATGTTTTCAGTTTAAGGTCTCATTTCTTAATTTCTAAAATTTATTTTAAAAGTTGAATCATAGAGGCAATTTGCAATGATGTTGTAAATAAACAATGTTTTAGTTTGATATCTCATTTCTTAATTTATAAAATTTATTGTAAAATCAAAGAAGCACTTTGTAATGATGTTTCAAATAAAACAATGTTTTCAGTTTAAGGTCTCATTTCTTAATTTCTAAAATTTATTTTAAAAGTTGAATCATAGAAGCAATTTGCAATGATGTTGTAAATAAACAATGTTTTAGTTTGATATCTCATTTCTTAATTTATAAAATTTATTGTAAAATCAAAGAAGCACTTTGTAATGATGTTTCAAATAAAACAATGTTTTCAGTTTAAGGTCTCATTTCTTAATTTTTAAAATTTATTTTAAAAGTTGAATCATAGAGGCAATTTGCAATGATGTTGTAAATAAACAATGTTTTAGTTTGATATCTCATTTCTTAATTTATAAAATTTATTGTAAAATCAAAGAAGCACTTTGTAATGATGTTTCAAATAAACAAGGTTTTCAGTTTAAGGTCTCATTTCTTAATTTCTAAAATTTATTTTAAAAGTTGAATCATAGAGGCAATTTGCAATGATGTTGTAAATAAACAATGTTTTTGTTTGATATCTCATTTCTTAATTTATAAAATTTATTGTAAAATCAAAGAAGCACTTTGTAATGATGTTTCAAATAAACAAGGTTTTCAGTTTAAGGTCTCATTTCTTAATTTCTAAAATTTATTTTAAAAGTTGAATCATAGAAGCAATTTGCAATGATGTTGTAGATAAACAATGTTTTAGTTTGATATCTCATTTCTTAATTTATAAAAATTTATTGTAAAATCAAAGAAGCACTTTGTAATGATGTTTCAAATAAACAATGTTTTCAATTTACGGTCTCATTTCTTAATTTCTAAAATTTATTTTTAAAAGTTGAATCAAAGAAGCAATTTGCCATGATGTTGCAAATAAACAATGTTTTTAGTTTAATGTCTCGTTTCTCGATTTCCAAATTTTATTGTAAACATTGAATCAAAGAAGCAATTTGCAATGATGTTTAATGTCTCACTTCTTGTGTTCATTTCTGAACGAGTCACTTCTATCACTCGAAAAAATATATGCTTTAGTAAGATGTAAAACTCTACAAAATTTATCCCATGGCCCATAAATCATTCTGTATACATATTTATTATAGCACATACTAATTTTGTGTCAGATAAATGTATTTCTTGGTTTCCATATGTCATCCATCATAAGATGCTCATTGCAACTTTTACTTTTTCTACTTTCCATATATGCCTCCAAACTTTTTCCGGTACAGCCAGCCCTCCCCACCCCCAAAAAAAACAATTCCCCAACAAATGTCCAGAAGTTCTTCGAAGCAATTGCAATTGGTGGTAGTAAATGCTGCTTTGATAGGAGATGAATATTTCTTTGCCAGAATAGAATATTTCTGGGTCATATGATGGGAAAAGAAAACCAAAGATTAATGAAATAAATGTTTTTGTTGCGTGAAATACTTCCACATTCGCCAGCAATAAATATTGGAAGATTGTTCGAGCAAAATAGCAATTATGTCTCTGAAAAAGAAAAACACATTTTGTATATTAATAAAAACGAAATGATTTCGTTTACATTACTTATTCTCAATATTCTTATTATTTTACAAATAAAAATTCAATATAATATATTTATTTTCGACGACATCAATTGCTTTTTTATTATTATTTTCCATTTAAATTAATTTTTTTTCCAAATTTCCATGACCGTGTTTCAACGATCATGGAACAGACTTGGATTGGTTTGGTACGGTCATTTTTTGCAAGGCTATTTAGACCGGAACCAACAATTTAATGAGGATTCCGAACCACCGACAAACATCCATGCCACCATCAGAATTTGAAACTGAAGCCTGTGGTACTAAAGACAAGAGCGCTAGTCAATTGGCATCAGGCAGCGAAACAGATTTTGAGGGGAGGGGCAGATTATTAAAACGGGAATTTTTTGTCTAGAAATGTATGGTCGTCCTAGTTTTCATATTCGTCTGTTGAATTTAATTTTATTTTTTAATTCTCTATCATCATGATGTTTACTAAAATAATTCCTTAATTTAAAAGAATTACTATTTAAAAGTTTCAAATACTTTATCATTTCATGAAAAAGAAATTCAAAATGTTTTGTTTTACATAGTCGAGCAACACAGGTCATATGTGTTATTTAAAATCTATATGTTCGTAAGTTGATAAAAATATGAATAAAAGAAATAGGGCGAGAAATATGAAAATTACTGAGTAAATTCGTTATGTCTATATATATTTGAATACCTAACAAATTTTTAAAATCTTGTGACTATAAATATTAAGTTGAGCTAAATTAAAATTTCTGCTGCAAAACATTTGCAGACGAGATATACTTAAGAATTTTTCTCCCGATATTTTATCTACAAATTTAATTTTTGCATGAGAAGAAACATTTATGAAGGTAATAAAAAATTGATTCAATTTATGATTTTCAGCAGCAGGTTTTTAGTTAACAGAGCGTAATGTTACGTAATTCAGACTGTTCCAAAATTACATTACATTAAAGCATATATTCTATTAGCTTCTATTTCATACTACTTTAAAAGAAATAAAGAATTTTATTGCATTAAAAAGTTTACATAATAAAAAAAAAAAATTTATAAAATATAGTTTTGTGAAATGTTTAGAATATAATTTAACGAAAGTAACATAATGCATTAATGATTTACAAAATAAAATACCTTTTTAAAAAAATTACTTGTTCATTTTTTTAACTCAACAATATAAAAATATTTTTTTCATTTTTTTTTTCAATAAACATAAATTATGTGAGCATTTTCCTTTGAATTTTTTATTTCAACTAACACATGGCATAGAAATGTTCTCTATTAATTTTACTATGAAATAAAAAATAATCAAAAACTTATTTCGTAATGATTTAATTTTGTTCTCAAATGGTCGTTTTTCAAACGGTGATTCGCGTAAAATTTTTGACTTTCTTTATATGGTAAAATTTTTATCCTATTTGTAATCAGTTAAAAAGGTAGTTAGCCCTAAAAGTCGTAATATATTATTTGTATTGTAAACTTTTTAAATTAGATAAACATTCAAAATATGCATATTCTGTAGAAAACTACGTGTCATATTTAGATTAAACTTAATATTGGCAAGATGCATAAAAGTTAATCTGTAAATAAAGCTGGATTTACATATGGCATTTCAAAATCGTATAGAATTGAATTTAAGATTTAAAATACATCAATATTAATGAAGAGGAAAATTGTGCATTTTGGTGCTTCAAATTTCATGATGCATTCCATATTTAAAAGTCATTGCCTATTCAAATCATCAGCATCTTTCTAATACTGTGCATTTAGGATTTGCACATCAACGCATTTATTTCATATTTAACAGTGAACTTGATTAATTTTCTCGTACTCTGGTTTAATTACGAATATATTCAAATTTAATCCCACTGTATAATAAGTTTTCCATTTAAATCTTTGAAACTTTCAGGCTAAAGTCCCAAATATTAATAGAAGTTTGTCGGATTTATTAAAAAATCCAGTATTTACATGTTTATATAATGCTATTGCAATGCAATGTTTCAATTATCTATAACTAGAGTATTGCATGTTTCAATATTCTGTATACTGAAAAATTGATCTACTATCGAATTTACAACATTACTTTGAGATTCAGAAACGTAATGCTCAAATAACTTATAAGATTATGTTTAATTATAATCAATCAAATATAATTTTGCAGTCAGTTTCAGAAAATGTAAAGATTGATAAACATGCATTTTGGCCATTTGATGGATTAGAGAAAAAAAAAGGCTGGTCATAGACTGTCTTACTCAAAAAAAAGAGTGCAAAAATATGGAAAAATAGAACTTGCAAGTCGCAATGGAGAAAACAATGAAAACTTTTTTACAAAATTACTCTGTTTTAAAGCAGTGACTGCAATACAGCTACCAACGGGTATCGAAATCTCATCTAATTTTAATCTATAATATGTGAATTATCATTCAGCCCCGAGAAGACATTTTATGCTCCATAGCTTATTGTTTTGTCATGTAAAATTCTGTTCCGCAATTCCCTTTTCTTCGTAAAAAATTATTTTTAGTCGATTATTTCGTAGAGCGGATTTTAATGAATCTTTTTGAAAAGATTTTTTTAATTATACACAGCGGCCTTAATACATAACATAAAATTTCACTGTTTTTTAAGGTATAGTTCTCGGATTATAGACTATAAATTAAAGTATTATTTTAAAGATTCATTACAAGTTCATGACAGATATTCCTAGTTAAATATATATTTAATTTTCATTAAATGGAGTGCAACGTAGTTCTACCTCCTCCTGGTGCACTCCGGGCAAGGTCTGATACGGCAAAATGATCTACAAATACGGTCTTCGAAATGGCTTTCAGCGTGTTTCTTAGAGTTCTGCAGTGGAATGCATGTGGATTGTCTAAATCGTTAGAAATTAAAAGCCCTTAGGATCTCCTTTTTAAGAATGTTGCCGCTAGAAACAGTCGCAATCATATTCTTGATATTCCTGAATGGCCTAATCAATATGCATGGCCTAATCATATCATAAGATCATATTCATGACATCCCTGTATGGCCTAAAGAAAATCGGTGGCATTGCTACGGCTTTTCTACTGTCACGATTGTCTCCGCAAACACCTTCTCAGAGTTAAAATGATTTCTGATCCTCTCTCTATCTCCTCTGTGATAAGAAAGAAATGGATATGTCTCACTTTACTTCCTGTTCTGCACTGCCTAATGTTCCTTTATGGAAGCGTTATTGGATTACCAGACTTAAGTTGGTGGATTAACTGTTGTCATTTGTTCCTATCTTGTTCGTTGCATATTTTTTTTATGATATATGTTGTCCTGTAAACTTGCCATTAAAAATAAAAAAATGTTTCATTGAATTCTCGTGTTTGTGTCAATAATAAAAGAATTTTATTCAGAACTTGTCTTTAAAAAGATCCAATATTTTAAGGAAAAAAATTAGTATCCAAATATAAATTAAAAAACGCACATACCTAAATTATTAATTAGAAAAAATAATTAACTAATGAATTCTGACTGAAAAGTTAGCTACAAACAATTACAAATTGCGATATTGAAAATGCTATTTAGAATGAAATGAATTTTTAATTAAATTATATAAAAAACAATAAGAGTTTTTCAAAATAAAAATCAAACTTAAAACAATTATAGCTGATTGCGTTCACATATTTTGTTTCAACGCTTACACATAAAAAAAAGCAAATTTTTTAAAAACAATTATTTTTACAGAATTGTGTTATAGTGTAATTAATATTCTTTTAATTAGGCATCTTTTCCAAAAAATAATGTATATTTTTTTTTAGTTGTGTTTTTTTAAGTTTTTCTTAATCCTCTCTAGCAAACCTTAATTAATGAGATACTTTTACATAAGATTTCCAATGATTTTTCTTACATCAAAAAAATATAAAAACTTATAATAAAAAAAAAATTAATATATGTACAGTTTATTTTCCTTATATTGTGAATATATATATATTATAAAGTGAAATCAAATTAATTAATTTTAATATAAATATAAATATTTTAAATTTTATTAATTTTATTAATTAAATTTATATTGTATTATAAATTTTCTGTATATATATATATATATATGTTTATTTATATATTTACATATTTTTATGTTGCGGAGAAATTTATTTTCGATACAACAGTTAATCATATATAACATATTACCAAAATAGATTGTAAAAACTATTTTAAGAATATAAAAAATTTTTATACCCTTTAAAAAAATTTTTGTTAAGTTGAAAGACACTTATTTTTCAGACTGGAAAGTTAGTGAAACTCAATTTAAAATGTTATTTTGCATTAAAAGAAAATTTCAAGAATTCTTTAATATTCTTTATTATACTGAGAAGAATATCTTTAATAACTTTAACAATAATTCTATTTTCTAGTATTAGAAGCTTTAAAAATCTTAAATTTCTTTTAAAACTGTTTTTCAATATTTGTAAATACTACGTTTATTACCTAGTTTACAATAAATAAATCTCAACTGTATCAGTTCATTTGAATAAAAATATGTTTAAGCTAACTTCGATCCTTTGTCAGATAGATTTTCTGTAGAAGTTTTTTTCTAATGCAGCTGGCAAACACTTAGACAATTGTCTGAGATGCCTTAAGGCAAGTAAGACAATTGCTGCACCGACGTTACTCACTTAGCATTACTCAGGAGGTGCGTGTAGCTTGAAGATAAGCTACAGCGGAGTAACAATACCTCCATAACGATCTACGATGTTAGATCGGGACCTATGGTTTAAAGTGGATTTCAAACCACTGCAAACATCCATGGCACCGCCGGGACTCGAATCCTATAAATGTGGTAGCGAATGCTAGAGCGCTAGCCATTTAGGCCCCTTTCTATAGAAGTTAGCATCAAATAGAAATTAGATTCCACAGTTCTTCAGAAATCAATTATTTATCTTAAAAACAAACAATCATATAAATTATAACATAAAAGACATTCATAAAGCTTAAATATTATAATGAATAACATGAAATAAAAGAAATATAATACTTTTAAATTCAAAAAGTTTTCATATTATAAAACGTGTTCAATTAATGAATATCTTTAACAATTTTCACGTTTAAACATTTTTTATTCAAATAATAATATATTTTATAATCAAGATAAAAAAAAAACTAAATTAGATTTCTAATTTAACTGTTCCTATAAAATTTCAAATCGAAACAAACTGAACATTTCTAGCATAAAAAATTTGTTTCTATACTGTCAATTTACATTTCTTTTTTTTTTTATTTCTCTGAAATCGCCATAAAATATTTTTTGTGTTTTAAATTAACTAAAGTAACTTTTAAAAAATTATTAAAAAATATTTTATTTTGCATCAAATATTTCCTTCAATATTAAGAATTTTTGAACTAAACCTGACTACTCAATCACAGCATTTTAAGAGAATCAGTAAATATTTTTTAATTACACAATTTCATTAAAATTTATAGAAAATAATAATTTGCTTCATAATAAAAATTCCAAGCCCCCAACAAAAAAATGAAATTCATAGAATAATTAAAAGGCACCCTACATAGCGATAGCATTTTATAATTTTACCCCAGTAGGTTAAACTTTCTTCCACACTTAGCATAATCATTTTTTTTTTTAAAGTAATAAATTAAAAACTGAATTTTTAAATAATTGTAATTTCATCTTAATAAGACATCGTAAAAAAATAAATATTTTTGTAGAAAAACATTGAATATAATATAATTGTTTTTTTTTCTTACTACTTCATAGAATAAACAGCTGTTTGTGAAGAATTTGACATAAAACATCTTGTAAGGAAGATATAGATAATTCAAAAAGCTGTTTTCAGAAATCAAACATCAATATACATAGATTTCCTAGGCCAAAATATTGAATAGAAAATTTCCTTTCATGAAAGGGACTATATAAAAATAAAAATAACTTTATTTCTTTTCTGCACATAAACGTACTGGTCACTAACACATGTTTTTCAGTGTTTTTTTTTTTTTTTTTTGAATAAATAAAGTATTTTCTAAGTACTACTACTACTGATACTACTACACCACACCCCATCATTGTGCCTAAGGCTGAGTTGTCCCTATACTGTTTGGAATGATGTGGGCGAAAGTCTGACTGCACTCTCTGACATTCTATAATCATAGGAGGCCGGGCCCTAAGGCTTAAAGTGTATCCGAAACCACTACAAACCTCCATGGCACCGCCGGGACTCGAACTATTTAATAGAAAAAACAGAGAATGTATAGAGATTTTTTTTTTTTTATTAGAAAACAGAGAATGTTGCAAAAGGAATTACAGTGCCAAAATCGTCCACGAATAAGTGGAATAATCACACGCAGATGATTTTATAAAATACATGGTAATATATATACAATTATGATGAGTAGGCAAAATTTTGAATACCCACGGCACCGAAAAAAAGGCTTCATATCTTTATTAGAAATATTAAATAAGTATAAGAATTCTTTATAAAGCATATATTAATTCAAATTATATAACTAAAAATTATCAAGGTGAATATTAACTAATGTTGCTTAATGCAAATTAAACAATATTGTTTAATTTGCATGGAACATTTTAGAAAACAATCTATTATTTCTATTTTTGATTAATCTAGCTACTAATGATATCGTAACTTCGAGCATAAATTCTTACAACAAATGCTATATTTAATAAATGAATAATAGTAATTAAATTAGGAAAACAAAAATTGTAAGGCATCTTTTTATTTCATCCAAGATCATGGACCTTTTGAAACAACACTGCGAATTGTGGTCGGATATAATATGTTTCTTTTCCTAGTCAACATTTCAAATATAACGAACATTCTACAACCTGAACGACCCAACGAACCATATTAAGTCATCCTGTACTAAATTCATCCCTACGGCTATCAAATTTCGAATATCCAATGGAGAATTCTTTGAATTCAACTACGGTAACCTAAAGGAATTGGCGATGCATTTGGGGTTGCAACATTGGCGATTTCTCGACGATACAGGAGTCGATGATTAAACTGGGATATTTAGAAATGGATTGAATGGGGGAATTTTTTTTTCTAATGCAGCTGGCAAACAGTTGTCTTCTATGCTCTAAGGTAAGCGCTGATGCGTGTAGCTTGAAGATATGCTACGGAAGAGTAACAATACCACCGCAACGGTCTACGATCCTGTTAGACCAGGAATATTTGGTTTAAAGTGGATTTCGAACCACTACAAACATCCATGGCACCGCTGGGACTCGAACCTGGATATCGAGCGCCAGCCACTCGGCCATCAGGCCCCACTGGTGAAATAACATTGCATATTTTTTCTTATTTATTAAACAAAATTTTTGGGGACTGCATTTCAATGATTAGTAATTATAATTATACATTATTATATATTTTATATCATAGGGCCGAATGGCCGAGTGAGCTAGAGCTCTGGCGCTCGGTACCACAGGTTTCGGGTTCGAGTCCGGCGGTGCCATGGATGTTTGTAGTGGTTCGAATCCACTTTAAACCGTAGATCCCGGTCCTAATAAGATCGTAGAGCGTTGCGGGGAGCATTGTTACTCCGCGTCAGTGGCTTATCTTCCAAGTTACACGCGCCCCCTGCGTAATGCAAAGTGAGTAACGTCTGTACAGAGCTTGCCTTAAGGCACCCAAGACCAAGCTGTCTAAGTGTTTGCCGACTGCATTAGAAAGAAAAAATATATATATATATACATTTATTATTATTAATTAATAAAATAACAAATTAATATTTATATATATTATTTATTATTACACTTTATATTATACACATTATTGTATTATTATACTTTTATTTATTTCCCGTCAGCTGTCTATAAACAATACAAAAATTTAAAAATACCTTCAACCATGAAAAGATCGCCAACTACGAAAAGTTGCCAAATTGGCGAAACACTTAGTTGGGTAATTTTTTTTGAATAAATATCGAATTTCTTTAGTTTATCTGGGCTTCGTATGAGAAGTTTTCCTGATACTTGTGGAAAAATTTGGATGTATTGGACCAGTGTATAAACAGACACGCACACAAACTTTGAGAAATATACATTTATTTTTACAATTCTAATCTTATGCAGTATTATATTAATAATCATTCCAGCAATATGTCATAAAGAAATGTTAATCTCGGTAAAATAAAAGTTTGAAAATTCAATTTATATATAATACTGAATTTATAGAGATTTAAGAAATCTTGGAAAAAAATTTATATATGTGTTTTAAAGAAATGTTGCTTAAATTCCATATTATGCTCGAATAATAATTTTTACAGAATTTCTTATTATATTTGTTATCAATTAATGACAAAGTGGAAATTTTTAGTTGGTATTTATGTATTTAATAAATCAGATTTTCATTAGAAAAGTTTATTTTCATTATAATTTTGTACAACATTTATTTTAAAGAATATTAACAGATATATACAATCGTAATATTGAATATTGTAATATTGAATATATATATACAGTAGATATATTCAATATTGCAATTGTTAAAATTTGCTAAAATATATCAACTTTATATAAATATATTTAAATTACATATTGTTCTTTTTAATGGCAATTGTTATAGGAGTGAATTGACTTTCAAAAATCATCATTTTTTATGCAGATTATTATTGAAGTGAGTAATATATTGATTTGTGCCTGATGGCCGAGTGACTACATTCTGGCTCTCGGTATCACAGGTTTCTGAATTCGATTCCCAGTGGTGTCCTGGATGTCTGTAATGGTTTGAAATTCACTTTAAAATGTAGGTCCCGATCTAATATGGCTGTAGAGTAGGCGGAGGAGTAAGTAGAGTCTGGCGTAGGGATGACAGCCCTACCCCCTAAAAAGAAAAACGTCTTCTGTCTCGAAATCTGCCAGTAGGGAGACGACCTATGCCCACCATGGGGCTGGTGCGCCAATGAAGAAGAATGCATTGTTTTAATAGCAATAGTAAACACTAATTTATTTATTTCAGAAATCAAAAGTAATAAATATTATTTTTCACTGTTAATTGATTAATTAGACAAGAAAAGCAACAAACAATTAAAAAATTTAAATACAGTTGTTAGTTGTTATAATAGTTTGTTTTAGGTTGTTTGGAATAATTTAATTTGCAATAAGAAATGATTTTAGTTGTTTATTGTCCGATAGATTTTTCTATAAATTTTTGTACTTAAATTTACTTATTTATCTAACTCTATCTGTTCCAGATTAAAAAATAGCGAATGTATATTTAAATAGGAAGCTGTAAGTTATGTTATAGCACAAAATTAAGAAACCTTCTATCAAAATCAATTTCACGATATCAGCCGTTTGTTTTGTCACACCTTTCAATTTTTAGATTAAATTAATTATCACAAATTATAATAGTTTTTCTAAGATTTAAACCACTAATCTAAATCAATTGTTTTATTTCAGTTGAATATGGGGGCCTGATGGCCGAATGGCTAGCGCTCTGGCGTTCGGTACCACAAGTATCGGGTTCGAATCCCGGCGTTGCCATGGGTGTTTGTAGTGGTTCGGAATCCACTTTAAGCCGTAGGTCCCGGTCCTAATAGGATCGTAGAGCGCTGCGGGGGCATTGTTACTCTGCGCCCGTGGCTTACCATCAAGTTACACGCGCCCCTGGGTAATGCAAAGTGAGTAACATCGGTGCAGCCCTTATGGCATAAAACATCGCGGTCTGTTTGCCAGCTGCATTAGAAGAAAAAAAGAATTTCAGTGGAATATCAACCTATTGTAATAGTAAGATAAAAATAAGAGTTTTCAAGCAAAGATCGAGCTGGGATTGTTCAATTCTTTTTGCATCAGAAGAAAAACGAAATGTTGCAGAAAGGTGCAATTGTATTATCCGCATAACAATTCAAGTACAACAAAATGACCCTATCAAAATTTGGAAACGTGCTTCAGAAAATAATTGTCAAAGTGAATCTTATGGTTGTCGGTTCTTTGATGAAGCAAAACTGTAGACGTAAATGCAAAGATTATAAAGAATAACTTGAAGGACATATTCCTCTCAACCGAAGAGGCACACCATAACATCAGCATCTCACGCCATTGAAGTTCTCAAATCTACATTACTCGAATCTTGTAAAAAGAAAAATCCATAAAACGAGAAAATTCACATTTTAAGATCACGCATTTAGGCAAAGCAAAGCTTCGCAACGAAAGAATCGTAACCACAAATTTAAAATGCATTAACAAAATTATTGAAAACTCCAGATACTATATATGAACGCCCAAAATAAAAATCAGGGAGTTATATTTTTTATTTTTTGTTTAATTTAATTTTTTATAATAAATGTTGCAATCCATATTTATTCTCTTTTACTGCTGTTATTACAGGATAAATTAAATTCTTCAACTTTTTTTAATATTACTGGACGGAGGGAGTAACAGTTTGAGTATGTGAACATTTTCAATTCCCATATTAACAATGATTATCTTTATATATTATAATATATATACAATGATATATATATATATATATATATATATATAATTCTTCTGTTCGGGACCTGATGGCCGCGTGGCTAGCGCTCCGGCGCTCGGTACTACAAGTTTCGGATTCGAGTCCCGGTGGTGCCATGGATGTTTGTAGTGGTTAGGAATCTACTTTAAACCATTGGTCCCGGTCTAATGAGATCGTAGAGCGTTGTGGGGTAGTGATACTCGCGTCCGTAGCATATCTTCAAGTTATACGTGCAACCTGGGTTCTAAATGAGCAACAGCGTTGCAGCCTTTGCTTATACAATAAAGATTAACTGTCTCTATATCGCCAGCTGCATAAGAACAACAACAACATAATTCTTCTGTACATGTGTTTGTCACTGAACTCCTCCTAAAAGGTTGAGCCGATTTTGATGAAAATGTGTGTGTGTTTTGACAAAACATGGAGAATGATCCTATGCTATCCCCTTTCTTTCAAGTCGCCACCAGATTGTGCTGCAGTATATAAACTTCTATACCGTTCAATCAATCGTTATGAAAATTGGTAATAATATGTACTTGAGTATGGAAAATAGGTTTGTGCTATCCTCTTTATTGATACTTGTAACCAGAGGGTGCTGCAGTATTTCACCTTATATAGCGTTCAAACGATATCCAAGAAAATTAGCATGCATATATATTGGAACGTGGTGAATATATTCGCTATATGTAATTTTTACAATGCATTTTTTTTCAGGACAACGTATGCTTGGTTCTACTATTTGTATAAAAATTAAAACCATTGTTCGTATTTCCGGTTCTATAGACCAAAACTCTTCAACTGGTTTCGTTGAACGTTTCTCCTCTTGTTCTCATTAGTACCGGAACTTTTAGATAGTGTTTGAACGAAATATAATAGTTAGCTCTGTTATTTTTACAATGTCAGTTAAAGATTGGATTTTTTCATATTTCGACTGTTGTTCAAAAAAGCATTTTGTCGAGAGACATTGTATATAAAAAGTTAATGAAATCGAAATGCTACAAGATTAGATTCTCATTTGACGAAGTAATTTAATAAGCTGAAGAAGAAAGAAAAAACAAAACAGTAAAAAACAGTAACTGTAAACATTTTAAAAAATAAAACACTATTAAAACAGAAAAAAAAAACGAATGATCACACACAATTTAAATCATGTCACTTTATTGTATGAATAAATTGATGTAGTGCAATACAATACAGTAATTCATATCTGTATTCATATTTAGCAATAGCAAAGCATTCCCAGGACCACAAGTATATTATGAAAGATTTTGAATCACTCTACTTTAGACACATACCGAAGAAATTGTTTTTCAATTATATTACAATAAAAACGGTCCACACTAGAGGACTCCACACTAGACGAAAATGAAAATAAACCCGAACAATGTAGTGGTATACTACTGTGTCCAAAAAGTAAGACGAATTTTCAATTTAAAATTCCCGAGCCTTATGAAATTTCAAATTATTTTTCTTTTTTTAGGCTGCTGGCACTGTCCTTGACATCTGTATGAAATATGAGCTACGCTTGGCTTTGTGAGACGCTAAAACTGATTCCGGCCAATTTTTGAAATGCAAGAACTTGCATTAAATTTTGTTATCGGAAACGCATATAAAATGTTGCAGAAGGTATTCAGTGAGCATTCCTATATCGGAAAGAAATGTTTAGAAGTGGCATAAACAGTTCAAAGAAGGCAGAGAACTTGTTGAAGACGAAGAGCCCTCTGGTCGACCATCCACCTCAACCGTCGAAGCTCACGTCCAAAAATTAAAGATTTAGGGCTTGCAAACCGTCGATTTACAATTAGAGACCTTCCTGATGATGTTGGAATTTCAAAAAGGATCGGTCAATTCCATTTTGTGCCTCAAATGCGTCAAATTTCGATTGGTACCGAAAACACTGAATGCGCCAGCTCACACTGTATTGATTCTTCGAGATTCTTTTCGCCAAAAATGAAGCCTATATCGTCCCACAACCAACGTATTCGCATCGTGCGACTTCTGGCTGTTCCTAAACTCAAAAGACCACTCCGTTTTGAGTTGATTGGAGAGATTCAACACGAATCAGCGCGCGCTTTGAAGGCCATCCCTGCCGAGGACTTTTTAGCATGCATTGAGGATTGGAAAACGTTGGCATAAGTGCATTACGTCCGGAGGGGATTACTTTGAAGGCGATGAAATAAATTTAGCAAGAATAAATAAAGAGTCTTACTTTTTGGGCACCGTAATATTATGAGAGATTCTGAATCATTCTACTTTTGACACATACCGAAGAAATTGATTTTCAATTATATTACTATAAAAACGGTTTGTTTACTAAAAAATAACTCCCCCACTAGAGGAAAAACGAAAATCGAACCCTAACAATATACTGGTATATATAAATACTTATATTTATCGGTTCCCTTGCAAACTTATGGGAGAAGATTTTTGAATTGGATTCTTTCAGGAGAAACAGAAATAATAGTGGGTACTACGGCACATGCAGTGAATTATTGTTAGGGACAATAATCGATGTATTATCGGGTACCAAATATCTAGAAGCAATATTGACAAGAAATTATCAAAGAATAACGCATATTCAGGATTGAAATCATAGAATATATGGCAAGAAAAAAAAATGCTTGTTTTATAAAAGAGATAAATGGATAGAAAGTCTGATAAAGAAAATCCTTTTTACTAAATATTCCTTTGAAATTGTTGTAATCCATTGAAAAATAAATGGTAGAGTCAAATAAATAATTGTATAAATTAAAGTATAAAATCAAAATTAAATTCCGTACCTACATGTCAAAGACCACAATTTCATATTACTTGTAATTAAGTTGCATTATGCATGCAAAATAATTAGCGTACAGCGCCATCTTCTGGAAAGTGGCAGAATTACTGAAAACTATCAATTAAGATCGGTTAGTCGAGGTATGCAGCGCATTTTTGTAGCGAGTAGTAGAGCTAGAGTATTGTACATTGTAAATTTTACAATCTAATCGGAACAAACTGGCGGGCTGGACTGACAGTACTTGTTGACCAGTATTGGCCACGGACTTAGTTTGGATGTCTAGATAAAAGTATAGGTAAACCTCGAAAGTATTTGTAAAACCTCTAATCTTCGAAGACATGTATTTAAAAACAAACTATATTTTCGAATCATTCTACTGACGATGACAATAAATGTCTAATGATAAAAATATTTTTAGATAATACACTGAAAAGTGGAAAATTCTTATCTCACTGTTTTTAAACATTGATTCAAAATGTCCAGGAAATAGTTTAAATATCGATTCCCTTTTAACTAAATCGGAAACACATTATTCCATCCAATTTTAAATCGGAAGAATATCCATTGTCCATGTATTCTACATTCTGCCCTAAGAATCAGGAACTGAAAACTATCACCAGGGTGCAATCTTCTGCCTTCAACTCCAGACCTCCATTCATCCAGACTATCAGAAACTTCGAAAGTTTCGTGAATTGATTGGAGTTTATTAAAATGAAGCGTTAATTAATGGAGCGCCTCGAAAATGAGGTCTCAAGATTATCTGTGGGTTGTGATAGTTAGGAAATAAAGCTCTTTTACCAAAGTCTGTTCCCTTCAGCTCAATTGCTTCGGAGGGAACAGTACCGCAAAAGATTCCGGAATGAACATCTTTTGTGCTATCTCGATTCTCTAATATGATTCAATGGTTTGCAGAAAAATATTTTTCCGTCTACATAAATATGTATGGAAGAGAATTAGTTAAAGTTTTTGTGTCGAAGTGCATTATTTAGTGTTAGAATTCTTTCTATATAGATGCAAAAATTAAAACTTTAGCGTCCTGCCGCGGAGAGTGGAGGAGGAGTTGGCCAAGAATCCATCTGACTTGCTCAGTTCCCGCTGTTATATCTCGAGATCTAAACAGTGTTATGGGAGTGATCAAAGGCTCATTTGAAAGATCTCGGAGAGGTCTATTTATATAGCAAAAAGTTACTATGAAATAAATTTTATACGTATGAAATCCAAAAATAATTGAAATATTATGTCGATCTTTATGCGACGAAGGTGGAAGAAAAAATTCCTGGAAACATATTGCAGAAAGTAGTGGAATTCAAGACGAATCCGAAAACCCATATGCAGATAGAAAACACTATAAGACTTGGATGAAGTGAACTTATTACCACTAAGAGTCCAATTACCTTTAAGAACTCCATTATAATTTCATCAATGCATCTTTTCAGTGCAAATGTTATGTAGCCTAATTTTACTAAGTGTATTGTGCATGTGTTATTATTGTAATATCGTTCTGTTTTGGAACTAGCCGGCGACTGAGGTATTTACAGCCCATGCAGTAAGGGAGTAGACTCCTTCCATTCACAATTTCTGTTAGTACTTATGTGCAGCTGTCATTATAATGAGATGCTCTATAGCTCTACAGTATTACAGCGCCATCTTCAAGAAAGAAGTAGAATTATTCAAAAATGTCAATTAAACTTTGCTTAGTCTACTATTGCTACTACACCACACATCACACTGTGCTTAGAACTGAGTTGCCTCTTTACAGTTTTAAAATGATGTGGATGAGAGAAGTGTGACTGGGCTAAGTAACGCTATTACAGTCATATGAGACCGGGACCAACGGCTTAGAGTGGATTTCGAATCACTACAAACATCCATGTCACCCGGAACTAGATCCTGAAGCCTGTGACACAGAGCACCAGAGCGTTAGACACATGGGCCATTCAGGTCCCATTTAGTTAGTCTAGGTATACTGCGCTATTTTGTAGCGAGTAGTTGAGATAGAGTATTATACATTGTAAATTTAACAATGTAAATTTTATAATGTAATCAAAATAAACTGTGGTTGGTCGCATTGAGGGTGCTCGCGGATCAGTATTATCGCGAGACGTAGTTTGGATTCTCCTGCTTCAATGACAATATAAATTTGTAACACCTCGAACCTTCGAAAACAAGTAGTTAAATCAAACTACATTTTCAATACTTCTACTGACGATGAAAGATAAATTTTTTTAATGACAGAAATATTTTTAGATAATGCAAGGAAAAGTGGAAAATTAATATCTCGCTGATTTCCAACAATGATTCAGCATTTCAATGAAATCATTTAAATATTGATTCTCTTTTTAACTAAATGGGAAACTCATTATTCCGTCAATTTTAAATCGAAAGAATATTCATTGTCCTGTATTCTACATTCAGCCCTAATGAATCCGGAACTGAAAACTATCACCCAGGGTGCAATCTTCTGCCTTCAACTCCAGACCTCCATTCATCCAGACTATCAAAAGCTTCCGAAGTTTCGTGAATTGATTGGAGTTTATTAAATGGTACCTTAATTAATGAAGCGCCTCAGAAAATGAGATCTCGAGATTCTCTGTGGGTTGTTATCGTTGAGAAATAAATCTCTTTTACCAAAGTCTGTTCCCCTCAGTTAAATTGCTTCGGAGGCAACAGTACCGCAAATTAAGATTCCGGCATGAACTTCTTCGCGAAATCACAATTCCCCTAATAGGATGATTCTCTGTTTTTGCAGAAAAAATATTTTGTTTCCGACCAAATAACTATTTATAAAAAAGAGTGTTAGTTAAAGTTTTTGACTCGAAGTGCATTCTGTATTCTTAGAATTATTTCTATATAGATGTAAAAATTAAACATTTAATGTCATTCAGCGAGAGTGGAGGGGAGTTGGCCTAAAATCCGCCATATTTGGTCAGCTCCCGCTATTATATCTCGAGATCCGAGTGTGTTAAGGAAGTGATCAGGGCTCATTTGAAAAGCACTCGGCAAATTCTATTTATATAACTAGAAAAAGCATTGTGAAATAAAATTTATGCATGTGAAATCCAAAAATAATAAAATTTTTGGTGAGTTTTACAATGTCGACTTTTATGCAATGAAAGCGAAAGAAAAGTTCAATGAAACATATTGCGGAAATTAAAGGAACTCAAGACAAACAAAAAAAGCCCAAAAAGTCATATGAAGATAGAAAATGTGAATATGGGATTATGAATTAGCTCGAAGGGTGGGGGTTGGTTCGTTTATGTAGCCAATTTTTAATAGGCCTATTGTGCATGCATTAATATTATAATATCGTTATGTTTCAATGTTTTAGAACTCACCGGCGAGTGGGGTATTCACGGCGCAGGGTGTACAGAGGTATACCCACAAGTTCACATTTCTGTTGGTACTTACGTATAAATGTCAAGGACTGTCATTATGGAGGAGTTTCCGTTTAGCGCTATGGTACTATATAGCACCATCTTCTGGAAAGAGGCGGAATTATTTTAAAAATGAACCTGATTTGTCGAGGTATACAGTGCCATTTTGTAGAGGGTAGCAGGGATAGAGTATTTTACATTGCAAATTTGGACCTGAATATCCGAATGTCTAGCGCTCTTTCGCTCCGTGTCACAGGTTTCGGCTTCGAGGTCCCGAAAATGCCTTGGATTCACTTAAGCCTTAGTTTCCGGTCTCATAAGACTGTGAAAAGCGTCACAGACCCAAGTCAGACTTTTCTACCTACGGGTGCTCCATCATAACATAAGCTGCCAACTTTTCATCAATTGCATGAGTCCATATGGGTTCGTGGGCTTGGTCTAAATATCTACCCAAAGTGGATAAAAATAACAACACATTATAAATTTTACAATGTAATCAAAATAAACTTTAGTGGGCCAAATTGAGGGTACTCGCAACAGTAATGACCCGTGGGCTGTAATTTGGTTACTCTTGCCTAGTGGAAGAGTATAAAGTTTGTGAAAACTCGAAACTTTGAAGACAAGTAGTTAAATGAAAATACATTTGAAATCATTCGACTGACTATGAACAATAAATGTCAAAAGTGATAAAAATATTTTTTAGATATTGCAAGGAAAAGTGGAAAATTATTATCTCACTGATTTCCAACAATGATTCAACATGTCGGGAAATAATTTGAAAGTATCGATTCCCTTTTTAACTAAATCAGAAAACTCATTATTCCATCAATTTTAAATCGGCAGAATATATTGTTTAATTTCAGCTGTAATGCCCTAATGAATCCGGAACCGAAGACTATAATCCTAGGCTGCAGTCTTCCACTTCAGCTCAGACCTCTATTTCCCCAGACTATCTAAAGCTCCCAAAGTTTCGTGAATTGATTGGAGTTTATTAAACGGTCCTTTAATTAATGAAGCGCCGCGAAAATGAGGTCTCGAGATTCTTTGTGAGTTGTTATCGTTGAAATAGAGCTCTTGCCAAAAAGTCTGTTCCCCTCGGCTAAATGCTTCGGAGGGAACAGTACCGCAATAGATTCCGACATGAGAACTTCTTTTTGCGCCATCTAAATTCCCTATGGAATGCTTTCATGTTTTTGCAAAACAAATATTTTTTTCCGACTAAAATAGTATGTATGAAAGAGTGTTAGTTAAAGTTTTTCTGTCAAGTGCATTATTTATTGTCAGAATTCTTTCTATATAGATGTAAATATAAAACTTTTAACGTCCTGCAGCGGAGAGTAGAGAGGAGTTGGCCTAGAATCCATCGGACTTGCTCCAGCTCCAACTGTTATATCTCAGAAATCTAGACAGTGTTATGATGAGGGAGTGATCAAGAGTTCATTTGAAAGATTTCGGAGGATCTATTTTATATAGCAAAAAAAAAAGGTACTAGGAAATAAAATTTATATGTTTAAAATCAAAAAATAAAAGTGAAATTTTGCTAAAATTTTTATCGATTTTTATGCGACGAATGTGGAAGAAAAATTTTAGGAGACGTATTGGAGAAAGTAGAGTTCAGATGAATCAAAAAGCCGTATGCAGATAAAAAACGTAAATATAATGCTCAGATCACCATTACCAATAATTGTCCTATTACCTTTAGCAACAACATTATGATTATATCAATGCATCTTTGCAGCGCAAACCATACGTAACCTATTTTTATTTAGACTATGCATGTGCTGGCATTTTAATATCATTATCATCATCATCACTTATCATTATTGATGCAACAGTCATGGCAGGACCACGCCATCTGCCTAATGGCAGACTTCGAGATAAGGAGAAATTTCATTTTTACGGGGTAAAGTTGTCAGCTGTACGTCCAACTCTCACAGCCGTGATAGACGACATCTTAAAAGTGGTTTAAAGTGGATTCCGAAATACTAAAAACTTCCATGGCACTGTCGAATTTGAAACATACATCACCGAGCGTCAGAGCGCCAGTCACTCAGCAATCAGGTCCATTTCAATATCTTTCTGTTTCAATGTTTCGGAACTAGTCGGTGAGTGAATTATTTACTGTGTAGGACGTAAGGGGTAGAAACCCTCCGCTCACAATTTCTGTTGGTACTTACACATGCAAGTATCACGGAAACCAGTCTGTAGCACTCAGCTGCCCAATTCCTAATAGGATAATTCCATGTTTTGAGGAATATTTTTCTGACTGAATAACTATGTATGAAAAGAATGTTAGTTAAACTTTTAGTCGAAGCGTATAATTTATTGATGGAATCATTTCTATATAAATAAAATTAGCCTTTTGATGTCATGCAACGGGGAGTAGGTGGGAATTTTTTTTTAGAATCTGATTGTTCAGTTCCACTATTATATCTCGAGATTCAAACAGGTTATAGGAGTTATCAGAGCTCATTTGAGAAAGCTCTCGCCAAGATCTATTTATATAAAAAGAAAGGCACTATGAAATAAAATGTATACATGTGAAGCCAAATATAAGTATATTTTTGGCAAAATTTTATGTTAATTCGTATGCGGCGAAGGTGGAGAGGAGCAAATTTGAGGGAAACGTATTGCAAAATATAGAAATTCAAGGGGAATTTAAAAAAAAACCTAAAGTTATATGCAGATAAACAACGTGAATATAGGACTTGAACATAGTACATTACAACTAATAGTCCCATTACCCTTACCTTTATGACTAAAAAGCATCTTTGCAGTGTAGTAAGTAGCCTATTTTTACTAGGCCTATTGTGAATGTGTTATCATTGTAATATCATTCTGTTTCAATGTTTCAGGAACTAACAGGTATTTTCAGGGCGTAGGGGTCCTCTCCGTTTACAATTTCTGTCGGCATTTACATGCAAGTTTCAAGGACATGTCATTACAGCAATACA
>BPLR01009597.1:0-25898 GCA_021605095.1 Caerostris extrusa | reverse complement strand
ACCTTGAGAAATCCACACTGATAACCATCAACAATAATATATGTGAGTCCAGTGAAATTATTTTCTAATTTGGTACTATAAACAATGTTTTGTTATAGATATTTCGGTAAATAGAAAATTTTTAAATTTCAAGGTTCAGGTAGGAAGGTTTAAATAATCTTAGATATCTATTCAGAATTGAACAGACTTTTCAGGTGATGGAGATTTTCCAAAATATCAAAGTGTATTAAAATTTATTTAAAAAACGATGATTTTCCAATAATTTTTTATCTCGCTTGGTGGACAGCAAAGTCTAGACCAAAGTCCAAGAACCTCTGAATAGTCGATAATATTTCAACAACAAAAATTATCAGTTGAAAAAGATTTTCTATCATTTAAATTGCACATTTTCACCTAGAAATATAATGCTAATGCTTCATGTTTTTTTCTTGTCTAATTGGCGGACAACAAACATCTAGACCAAGTCTATGAACCCATGTCTGAAGGATGGAAGGGGTCGGGGCAGCTTATGTTGTGATAGCACCCGTAGGTAGAAGTCTGACTTTGGCTCCGTGACTCTGAAGAAAGAGGGCAGTGCCTTCGGGAGGACTGTTCTTTCTTTACGGGGAACTACTCGCATTGAACATGGGTTTCGTTTGGTTTGTCGCTCTACGGTCATCTTGTGCACACTTTAGGCTAAGCAGACCGGGACCTAAGTGGATTCCGCATCACTAAACACCAATGGCACCGCCTGGTATCGAGTGCCTGTGGTATCGGATACCTGGGTATCGAGCGCCAGAGCGCTAGCCACTCGGCCATTCAGGCCCCTCATGGGAGAAAAGTCGGAAAACACCCACCAGGTAGTCAGACTCATGAGGCAAGAGGCTGAACATTCCAAATGCCATCGAATCTAGCTTACTGAAACAGTATCTACAACAAAGCCGTCAGTGAATTGAACTTCCGCCCTATTGTTCACCAGCCGTGCACGTTGCCACTGAGTCACAAGTAGGGCAGATTTTTCCTTTTAAAAACAACTATTGAAACAAAACATTAAAATTATGTTCGTGTTCGCTGAAATTAGATAAATTACCTGTAGAGTTTCGGCCATAAAATTTTATTCGTTTAATTATGTTAGATTATTATTCATGAATTCATGATGAAAAATTTCCATAATATTTAATACATAAATTAATGTTTGGAAACAGCTTAACTAATCAATAATTTATCATTAATCTTCATCAATCATGTAATGTCTCGCATTAAAATTGAATATAATTATTCTATTTGATTTATATAAAGAATGCACCATCACAATAATCACTACAAACATCTGTGGCACTGCCGGGATTCGAACCCGAAAGTATGTACTCGTCTATAGTATGTAGTATAGTAACTGTATAGTATAATACTATAGTATAAAGATGTATTGATGGAATTTTAGGGAAAAGAAATAAATCTCAAGGAACAATCTAAGTTTAAAAGAAAGGTCTCAAAATATATCCTTAACAGAACAAATCTTAACACAATTAGCCATCAGGTCACACGCCAATGTAGAAGAAATTACAAAAATAAAAATTTTGAACTATAAAAATAGTACAAGAATCCCATGCTTTGTCTATAAATGCAATGGTTTTTCGTACTTAACATTAACGCATTAATAAAATAATGCGCGCACATTAATATTAAATATATTTAGTTATAATAGAAAATATACGTTAATAAAATGTTTCTAATAAACAATAATCTTTTTTCCAGAATCCGATGGTCATACAGGATCCAGTGAAGATGACTATTCCAGATTTATGGCCGGCTTCGCCAAGTTCCAGCACACTATGGATATTACCAACGCAAAGAACTCTATGCCAGCAAATGGCGTTGATTTACTTGAGCCAAGATTTAAATTGGCGCGGATTTGGCTTGAAATCTAGTGCCTGGTGAGTCGCCAAACAACTCTAAGTGCGCTAATTGGTGAAAAAATGGAATTCAGCAATGGCGGTTTTACCGAAAACTAGATTTTTACCCAGATATTAAGAAACCGCGAATGGCAACACTACTTATCTTCCAAGATACAGACAAGTGTCAGAGGACAATTTCTGCCACAAAGAAAATGTCAGTTCTGATTTTTGAATCGCGATTTATTACCAACAGAACAGTTTTCTTTTTTCCAATTATAATCAGTGGTTTAATTTTTAACAAACAATAACGATGAACAATATACATTGCTACTCAACAAAAAGCATCTAAATTGGTAACATTTATTTGAATTATGAATTTAGTGAAATTGAACTGCGACATTCCACAAATAAAATTATTTCCCTGTCCTATTTTTTCTCCTTTTTAATGTTGTAAATAACCGAATGCAATTTTGTAAGATAGTGGAAGAGATGTAAAATGAATGTCTTCTGTAATATATGATGAAATTTGCTTTCCGAACTTGTTATTTCTTTTCTTTCTTCCCGATTGACCAATTACTGATTCTTAACCTGTATCAAAAAGTTTTCAAATGGTGGATATTTGTTCATTGTGTTTTAAGCAAAATAAATATATTTACTGTAGTTTTGTGTTGCAGTAAATTTATTGATGAAATTTCAATTCACAAAAGTACTTCTAATTATTTTTAAATATATTTTTATACCTGTATACTAGAATTGAAATGTTGTCGAGATTACTCCTGCCATGTGTTTGTTTGATTGCCCAGCTGTTGCAGCCGCCATGCATTGTCTGGACCATCCCTCGGAAGAGGATTTATACTGAACTGGCAATCAATATAACATAGAGAGAGCTTTTGTGATAACGTTTTATCGTCCGATATTTTTCTTCCAGCGCATGCTCATAAGAAACGTACCTATTGCGCATGCATATCTACAATACTGCACTACTGAGCTATTACCTATGAGCATGCGCGCTAGGAAGAAAAAATATCGGACGATAAAAAATACGGTATGCAAAAACTATTATTCGGGAGCACTGCGATATTTTTAATTTTCTTGTACTTAACTCGGGGGGATACAACAATTAAAATGTTTTCTTAGTATAAGATAAATTTTCATATGATTTTTTGGGGATTTTTAAAATTACAAGAACAAAAGCAAATTAAACCAAATGTAATTTACTGTTATATATACTTAAAAATATAATTAAAAGTCATATTTACAGGAAAAAGTTAATTTTTTCCGTAAGAATTTTTTTTTTTCTCTTTTAAATTATTCTATGTTTAATCTCATGGGAATATGTGGGTGTTCTTTCAAATTTCTTTCAATCAAATCAACTAGTAATTATTTATTAACACAGCAACTTCCTCGTTATATCGCACATTCACTCGTTAAAAAATGTATCTAATTTGCATGTCATATGGGAGAAAAAATGTACATTTCACCTGAAGCCGTGACGCAAAGTATGACGCTTTACACATGACGCTCTTTCTATTGGGGCATTGCTGTTTGACCATAAAATACAATCATCTCATCTCGATGTGCAAATAACCATCATTTGGTAAATCGAAATTCCTTTGAAGGCCGACTTAAAAATGTAATTCTGATCATTTTAAATCCAACTTTAATAGCTCACCAATAATCAACATATCTTTTTAAGATATTAAAGTTATGCCCAAAATGAATAGGGGTGACTTGTTATCGTAAGACATAGCACCTTAGCAAGGGGATAATGGCTATGAAGCCTCTTTAAAATAGAAAATTAGCTGGTCGATATTGTTGGCTTTATCCATTTACTGGATTCTCTACAAGACTGAAGCGGAATGCCTCGTTGGATATTATAAGCCATTCTACTGGCAGGTGATGATAGGTTACGACACCACTTTAAATGATTCTATCGATGTTATGTCATGAAGTTAAAGGCAGAGTCTTAAATGTCGCTGTGGGAGTGGTAATCTCAGCCAGTCAAGGGGCTGTCAGATGACAGACGGAATCACTGTTGGCAATCATGCCTTTGGAGCAGTTCAGTGACAATCATTCGATTTTGCCTTATATTCGTAGATATCGGCTTTCATTAAAGCTGCAGCAACCACTGTTGCCAGCAGCTTTGCACAGCTGTATCCAAACATTGCAGGTATGACAAGATGGATCATAGCTGTGCTACGTTCGAAGTAGTTCATACAGTTTTCTAACCACCCCTTATCCTAAATAAAGTCCTGACTGATATCAAATCACTGAAATCTTTAAGGGAATTTTGCTGAGTTTAAAACCTTCTAAACAATTTTTCTATCGGGTTGGCAAGAAAGTACGTTAAATTTTTATTATGCAATTAAACAAAATTTAATTTCGATATAAAAATAAAACAATGAAAATCAAAATTACTTTCTTAACAATCTCTTATGCTTATGTATCCCCTAGACCATTTTTTATTAAACTAAATGTTAATATTTGACCTCAGAGATATAAATAAAAGTTTTTTTTAAACAAAATTAGAAATTTAACAATTCAAGGAAAAACTGTTCATTTTTGATTAGCCATTGCATGTATTGAAAGCAATGATTACTATAGAACTAAAAATACTTTTTGCTTAAGCTGTTAAATGTATGAAAAAATTCACCAAATGTACCGGTAACTTTTATTTGAGGGGTAGGGGGAGGAGGTTTTAAATTAACTTTTAATTTTCTGTAGAGTTTTTTTTTTTTTTTTTTTTAATAATCAACTTTTTTAATTTGCTTCATTTGAGTGTGATGAAATCGATAAATAGATTAACCACAGATTTTCAGTTTATTACGAAAAAAAAAAAGTATAATAAATGCATCTTGTTACATTTAGTGCCAACATTTTTTGTTGAATAAAATGGTATAAAAAGTACCATATTTATTTTCTTCCTAGAAAAATAACTAAAGATTGAATTGAAATTTTTAAACAAAAGTCCAATAATTTGAATTATTTTAAACTATTTTTACCTCCAAAAATTCATTTTTCTAGAATAAATGCATTTTTTGGTCTCACTTCATCAAATATCTACAGATATCATCTATTAATAACCTGTTTGTAACATGAAAAAAAAATTATAGAATATTCAAAATTCCTCTATTAAATATCATTTTCAATTTTTATTTTTTTTAATTTAAATTATATTTTAAAAACCAATCAAAATATTTTAAGTATATATCCTTTTTTTATGTAAATGCTTTTCTTTTTCCTTTTTAAGACTTAGGTTTTATTAAAGTAGTGTGTACTTAAATGATAAGAGTTTGAGAATTACAATAAAAACTGATGTTCACCATACTTTATTGTCTGACATTTAGCATCATGGAAATACATATAAAATCAGACAAACTCATCATCTATCATAGATTACAATATTTTTTCCAAGACAATACTTTTAAACACAAGGAAAAATAAAAATAGTAACTTCAAAAGTTTATGTTGCCTAAGAAATCACAGTATCATGACTGTACAAATACATTTATGTAGATTCAATTCAATACACTAGAGCTCAGTCATAAAAAACAGAAACCAGAACAAATGCAAACTTAGTTTAAAGGTAACTAATTGCAATAATTGTATACAGTTTTAATTAATAAATATTCTTCATAAAATCAAATAAATACTTATATTTCATGTAATAATGAAATAGATATAGGGTCAATTTTTCTAATTAAAATTGTCCATTATTATAAAGAGTATAAAAAAGAATATTTATAAGAGTATAAACTAAATTTGATAAAGACCATAGAAATGAATACTTAGTTCTTTAAAAGAAAGTCAAAGTTTTATATTAAACATAATTGAATGGAAATATATTTTTTCCGGAGCTTAGGTTAAATGTAATTAAAGAATTATTTCAAAATATTATTAAATTAGAATAAGAAAGTAAAAGAGATTTAATTTTTGCTAGTATACATCAAAATCATAAACAAAATGCATATATATATATATATAACAAGCATATTCTTTTCCAGGTTTCACCTTTTCTATATTCATAAAAATTATAATTTTTTTACGTTAACTAAATCTGAATAAGCATAATATAAATTTCAAATTATATCATTTGAACTCCACTTATGATAAGCATTTCTTAAAGAAGAAAGTGATATGGATTAAATGTTAAAGAATTATTTGCTTACATTTAGACAAGCATAATTCTTTTAACAATTAGAATTTTACTCAACACCTAAATATGTATAAAAAACCACATCTTATTATATCCAGTAAAAATAAAAAATAAATTCAATTTTTTTTTAATTGTCATAATACATGCTTTTTTTTATGACATGTAAACTTCAGAAATTTCTAGAAGAATCTAACAATCTTAACAGCAATTTTTTAATTTAAACATATTTTATATAAAAATGTTTTGAAACTAAACTATAGGCTTAAATTAAATTAAAACCTTTTATAATAAACAGTAAGAAAAAAATATATTTCCTTCTAAAAAAATATCAAAATTCTACAATAAGAATACAGAAAAAATATATCTATTGAAATTAAATTTTTGTAACAGAAAAACTTACAAATTTTAGAGACATCATTCATAATATGCGAGAGGACAAACAATTTTTTCACTAATCTAAAATTAATCCGATTTAATACTAGAAAGAGTCCAAAAGTTCACATTAAAAAAATTCCAGTATATAAATTTTTATACTGAAACTAATAATTTATAAATAATTTTTTTTTAGAATTTGGATTATTTATGCACTTATAAATTGATAAGACAATATTATCAAAATATAGAATAACATTTGAAAAATATTGATGGAGGAGGAAAAAAAATATGAACTGAAACAAGAGGCGTTACGTTACTATTGGGATTTTAAATAAAAGGAGGAAATCTAAAATGATTTGTCAAATTTTTTATCTGTATTATTATAAAATGCATCCAAATATAATTTATGCTGTATACAAATGGTTAAATTGTTGGACAGTATTATCTATATGCAGACTAACATTTGAAAATTTTTCCTTAGATTTTCATTTAATTTTTTTATTGATTCGTAAATTGTTTTTTAGATGGGGAAAAAAGCAATTTTTTTTTAATCATAGTAAACTATAAGCATGTTTTTCGAATATTATTAATTATGCTTCTGATAAAGATAGCACCATAAAGATACACACCATACAACAAAAATTATATTGAAGATAATAAAAAAAAAAAAATCTGCTTTTAATTATTTAAAATTAATTTTAAAATATCAGGATCAAAAGGGAGATTCAACATTTTGTGCAAAACTTAAGCAAATGTAAAGAAATAATAATAAAAAAAAAAAAAAAAAATTCCTATATAAAATAAAATTTAATGAAATGCTAATAATAACTGTTTGGTTCCAAGAGTTATCATTATTGGAAAATTGATCATCACAATGACTAAAATAATATCATCAAACCTCAATTACCTAATACCTCTTGGCAAATGACAAGCTTGTTCAGTTTCTGATCAAGATATAAAATATACTTATAAACTCTGCAGCAAAACTTGAATTTTCATTTTCAAAATGATGTCAAGATCAAGGTGAATCATTGGATTTCAAAATTAGTTATAAAAAAAAAAAAGTCAATTAAATTTATAAAACTTCAAGCAATAAGAAGTACAATATTTTAAATCTTGATAAGATATAAACAAGTAATTTTTTATACACTTAGACAGCAAATCTTATTGTGTTTGGGATGATCTTTCTTACTTTAATCTTGAAAATGCATACGATAAGGACTGTTTCCTATAACTCTAAATGAAAATAAAAATGTGAAAATATTTTGAATGAAAACTTCAATTCCTTTAGAAACCCCAGAAAGACTAGTTACAAAAAGATTATTAAGAAAGTTTAGCTGTTTCTAATATATAAGTAGATATTCCTAAAAAGTCAAAATGGGATATTTGAATTACGAAAACTTAAAAAAAAAAAAAAAAAACAAAAAACATATAGTAGCAAAAAAAGTATACAAGAAAATATATATAAAATTCCCTCTAAATTAAAAATGGACATCAGAAACTATATTTTTTTAAAACGAAAAACAAAATTAAAAATTACAATGTCTGAATAATCCATAAATATTAGTAAAAGAAAGTGAAATAAATAGATAAGAAATTTGGTGTAGAATAATAAAAAATAATACATAAGAAAAGTAAAATAGACTTACACAATATATAATTGGCTTTTAAATTACTCCTCCGTGTGCTTCATGATATAAGTTACCTGGTTTAACAAATTATATATATATATATATATATATATATATATATATATATATATATATATATATATATATATATATATAAACTCATTAAACCAACACCTTTTACAGTAAAGAATAACTGGTCAGGTTTATTAGAAAGATAAAAGGAAGCCAATATTTTTTAAAAATTAAAATTATGCTTTTTTTACACTGAAAGAAATAAAAATATGAAAAAGAATTCTAAGAAAAAAATTTCACGATAGTTATTTGTTGAAAATTATTTGGTGTTGAGTTTTATATAATTAAGCAAAACTTTTATATCACAATATATTATAAATGCTATGCAATTTAAAAATAAGCTACAAAAATACCCAAAACAGGATCTATTAAAATAAGTTTTATGTCATTTTTAGAAGGAAAAAATGTAAAAGCATAATTTTAAACATAAAATTATTTGCCCATTTTTACTATATTATATTTCAATAAAATAGTTGTAATGTAGAATATGCTTGTAACAGATATTTGAGGGTAAAATATCAATATTCTGAGATTACAATATTTTCTAATCAATTTCTTAAGAAATTATGCATTTTGGGCACTAATAGTAATAATTAAAAAAAATTATTATACAGTAATGTAAAATACAATACATTTCAGATCAATGTATAAGATTTAATTTTTTAGCTAATTAATAACAATTCGTTATAGACTTCAGGATGCTTATTTTATATGAAATTGAAAGCCTTATAAATTTATATATACTTAAATCTTTCAATTAAAATTTGAGAACAACCTTGAAAAATCTATATGAACACTGTGATATTTATATAAGTTAAAGCCAGTCATAAAAATATTCCAGTGATAATAAGCACTAAGCATGTAAAAGAAAAAATATACATAAAGAAATAAAAAATTTTTAGCAAAAACAACTTATTTTTTATTTAAAAAATATTTATTTTATTTGAAGCATTACTTTTATTATATTTACTATTTTTTTTTTTATTTATTTCAACCTTAGTGTTTTTTTTTTTTTTACTTAAATGCAAAAATGATTTGTTAATTTAAAAACTTGAAGTTATTTAAATAATTTGATCACATCTAATCAATTCAATTTCTGTGTTTTGTCATTAATTTATTCTCCTTGAAATGCTTAACAAAAGTAAAGAACAGGAAGAGAAAACTCAAAACTTATGGTCACAACATTAAAAAAAAAAAAATCAAACATAAAAACGAAAACACAATCCATTTATCAGCAACAACATGAGGGATAACCAGTTTGGAACAATTGATTTAAAAAATAATAACAATAAGTTGTATATGGACTATTTCAACTGACATGGAGCTTACTTATACGCTGCGAAACAGTGTCTATATCAGACCTACCATAACAACAATAGTCGTCTTTAGAATAATCTAACTTGCTAATTTCCAAATCATCTAAAGAACGTGAGCGCACAATTGAGCTTCCAGATGATGGTGAGTAACTTTGGCTTTTAACAGGACTACTTGGATTAGATTTGTTACCACTATCTTGTCTTGACACTGTAGGAGGACTAGACCTATCAGCTGCCGCAGCTGCAGCGGCAGCTGATGGAATGTCGTCAAGAGCAGGCTCTGCACGTAGACATCTTCTCCTCCACACTACATCATAAGGTTTAAACATACGAGCTTGCCTTCTCTTATAAGCCTCAGATGCATTAGGCCACTTTTTCCTGTTCGTAGGCAGTTTAGATGGTCGTTTAGGTTTTTGAGAAACACAGTCATCGTCTTCTTCAGAATCACTCTCCGAACATGAATATCTAGAGAGCGAGAACTTGGTTACAAATTTAGAATTCATCTGGACTACACAAAGAGGTGCTGAGGATAAAGAGTTACTAGTTCGCTTTCGCCTTAATTTCTCATTGAGGTAGTCCACACGACTGTCAGTGACTCGACTAAGCATGCCCAGTTCATGCAATGCTGCATCCAGTTCCATTGAGCTGGTCTGATCTGATAAAACAGTGTTGTCTTTATTGTGAGCAAAACAATAACAGGAGGCATCCATGGTTTGGTCCAATTATATATTTTTTCCGTACAAATACCTAAGTAAAAACACACTTCAATAAATCATCTAAAAGAAAATATTAAAAAATGTTCAATTTATTTAGTTAAACGCGAGAAGAATGATAGTTAATTCTACATATAAATCTTCTATTTTGTGATTTTATCTTTCATAAATATTAAGGACTTTTTCTATTTGTTACTTGTCGACAAAAACTTACCTGGTCTAAATATTTCAGAAAAAAAAAAAAAAAACATAATAAAATAATTTGGAATAAAATCTAAATAATTTAGAATAAAATAATAATAAATGTTATAAATACAGAGTTATAATTTAAAGACATAAAACAAATTTAGATTTATATAATGAATATTAGATTTATATAATGATGTAGAATTCAAATTTAGATTTATATAATGAATGAATTCTACATCTTATTTGTAAAAGAAATTGCCAAATAAGCCTTAAAGTTTTAATAACATTAAATAAAGGTATTTTCAACTCATATTTTCTTAATTTACTTTGTTTCAAAAGTTAAGTTACCAATTAAAAATATGTGACTGGAAGATATTATACTATAATCTTTTAACTCATAATTTACTGCTATGATTAAGAAAAAATTTATTAAATACCAAGTTCTCTAAAAGTAAATTTCTCAGGAAATATTAGGTAAAATGTTAACTAATTTAAAATGATACAAATGTGGTTGGAACTCTAGAATTCTTATTGAATTTTATTTAATAAAAGTTTATTTTATGAAGCTTCAATCCATCTAATATTATATAAAAATTATGCAGTTCAAAATTCAATAAATTAGTCAATATAAAAGTATTAAATTAATGTAAACTAATATATTACAAATATGAAAAAGAAATAAGTTGCTGCCATTGATCAATATAACAAAATCAATTATAAGAAAATCATTAATTAATAACACATTCATTAAATAATTTATTAAAAATAATTATAAATATTTAAAAATACTATGAATTATTCATTTCATTTAAGTAGTATTAGAATGAATAACATATATAGGAATAAAATCCAAATGAATTTTTCTATGCTTCTTAAATTAGTTTTTAATTTAAAAACTAATTTAAGAAGCGTAGAAAATTCAACTCATTTTGAGTTGATTTACAGTTTAATATAATAATTCATATTTCCAGAATATAAAAAATTTAAAAACTAGACATTTTATTAAACATACTGAAGAGATGTTCTATTCAAATGTTATCAATACATTATTTTTTCCCATAAAATTCATAATGTGTATATTCAATTTATTGAAAGTCAATAAATGAGGCTTATTTTAGTATGTTAATTGAACAATATAAATTGAAAAATAAAAATTAGTATTTACAGGACATTTTTTGAAATATTAAAATACAAAAAATATACATAAACAAAGCTAATGTATCCTAAAAAAGATTTCAGAATCTGATAATTTTAAAAAATTAGCACAATATTTTAAATTCATACAGATCATGATGACATTCTATTTAAAATATGAACACTAGATACAATGTTTTCAATAAATTAAGTAAATGTATTACCAGTTAAACAATTATATTATTTTTCTATACATAATCTAAAAGTCAATCAATAAAATAAATGCATTGTTTTACTTCAAATTTATTTAACCAAATAAAAAAAATTAAACAATTAAGATTTTACATAAATGTATTTACACTTACATTTTTATAAGCAGAAAAATAAATTGCAATGGAAAGAAAATTATATGCATTATAGATGCAGAAATTAATTAACTCGTAAATTTAATACTATAAAGAACAAATTTTTTTTTCTTCATTGTTTTTTTTAACTATAAAACTGGATATTTTCAGATGCCCATTTTTTGATAAACATTCATCGGAAAGAAAAATGAAAACCAAAAAACCTTGATTATAATATTTAAAGAAAGTTAAATTTTAATTAATAGTTTTCAATTTCAATTGAAAATGAATTTTCATCTTAATTTTCTATATAAAATAAATTTTATGAAAATGAAAAATGTCTTTCTGGTCAAAATTAAAAATGCCTTTTCCAGTAAACAAAGACTTAGGTAGAGAAAAACAGCTAAAAAGGATATTGTACCATTACAAAAGATATATAATTAAAAATGTGATATATAATAAAAGAAACACTAAATCACAAAAAAAAAAAGAGATAAATTTGAAATTTAAAATGAATAGAAATATTAAGATTACATGTAGCATTACAATATAATATTCATATCGATAAAACAAATATTTTTTATTAAACAAAAAGTAATAAGCAAATATTGTAACTGATAGAATATGTGTTGAAAAAAAATGGATACAAGGTTTATTATTATTATTATTATTATTAACTAGTGGAATTTAGCAAACAACTATAAATTCAGCCAAGAATCAAAATTGTACATATTTTTAGACATTATAATCCTACAAATAATGCATGATTTTAAAATATTTAAATAAAAGTCCATTAATGTATATGCAAACAATTTTTTTCATAATTAATATAATAGATAAATTAATATATTTCACTTTTCTACAAACTTTTGAAGATGGTAAAATTGTAATTATTTTATTCATTAACAATTAAACACAGAAAATTACAGTAAATTTAGATTTTAAAAAAAAGTTTCAAATATTCTGTAATGAAATGTTTCGAATCAATTGGTGGATTAGAAAATAAATTAAGGAACTCTTTAAGTATAAGAAGAAAATCTGATAGATGAATATACCAATCATGAAACCAATATGAATTTTCCTAAACGAATTTACAGCGAAGATAAAGGAGGATTTATAAAAGTAGTTTATTAAAAATTCCTATTAAAATTTTGAATATGCTAATTACTATGAATGGAAAGCTAAAATAAGACCTATATTTAAATAAGATTGAAATAAGAAAAAATTAAATAAAGATTATAAATTTCAGTATAAAAGTTTTTGTCCAATGAAAATAAATTTACTTTATTTTTTTGCAATGAAAAAAAATTTTTCTTTTTTTTTTTACTAAAAAGAAATTCAAACTAAATTTTTTTAAATTAAAAAAAAAAAAAGAAGAATTCAAAGTAACAGTAAAATATATCCATATCAGCTGCTACTGCTTATAAAAAAAAAAGCTCATATTCATCAGTAGTACCAAATGGTATGTTAAAATATTTTTTTAAATGTACAGAAAAAGAAAAACAGCTTAATTTGAATAATAAAAATTTCTTTCAACAAAATAATACTTAAAGCAGAGATCTCCAATCTAAGGTCTGTAAATATCATGAATCCAGACTAATATGCTAATTTTATTTTTTAAGCTCATTTTATTTTTTTTAATACAAAACAATGCCATGTTTTTATTTACTAGAAAAAATGCATGACTACTAACATTCATAAGCCCATAATCATGGAATTTAATAAGATAATAGTAACAAGTAATATTTTTCTACTGACAAAAATTAAACCAAGAAGATATAAAAAAATCCTTAAATTATAAATGTGCTTTAAAGTTAGCCTGCATTTTTAATACGCTTTTATTAGTTTCACCTGTATGTTTGTATGTATGTAACTGACTTTTTCCCTGGAGATTTGTTTCTCCTCATATACACTATTTAAGCTGCAAAGAGACATTTACAGGCATCTTTCAGAAAGAAAACAGTTGATTCTTTTTAATACGCTTTTATATTAGTTTCACCTGTATGTTTGTAACTGACTCTTTGGTCTCGATTTTGCCCTACTTTAAGCAATCAGATTTAATTTAAACGTTGTAGACTTATCAAGGACCGACGACACTAATATAGCCTGATAAGTTTATTATCTCATCATGATTAGGATCGCCTGGATTAGAGATTTCATTTTAACTTATGAAGAGCAATTTAACCCATGTAGAATGAAAGTATTCAGTAAAGACATCCAAACCTACATGGGACAACGGATGACACGCCTGACTATGGATCAGGGGATTCCCTGTTCAAATCCTGGCTGGCTCGACCTATTCGCTTTTAGCCTTTGTTTTACTCACAATTAAATTATTGTAAGAACTATAGTTCCACTCCTCCGTACCGGGACCTCATTTAAATATTATAGTTTAAAACACTAAAAACACGCATTTAGAGTTAATCGATCTAACAAGTAAAAAATAATTTAACATAAGAATAAAATGACTGACGAGAAAATTAATGTCACTGTTCTAAAGCGTGGGATGCTTTTGTATGATATTTTAAAACTAACTCTGCATTTCAGAATGAAACTAGTGAAAAATTATAACGATTGATATCGAGCACCCCACGCTTTTAGAACAGTGACGTTCATTTTCTCATGAGTCATTTTATTCTTATGTTAAATTATTTTTTACTTTTTAGTTTGATTAACTCTAAAAATGTGTTTTTTTAAACTATTCATTTATTACATTGTATCTCAATACAAAGATTTGTTAATTTTAAACGCAAGGCAAAATTAAGTACATTTTCTAATTTATTTCCAATACTTGTTAAGTTCCTCTTTGATGTTAGAAAAAAATTGTTTTGTGTAAGTATGTTACATACATGTCCCAGATAAAAAATTTTAAAATTTTTAAAAGCATTTTTAGTTTTAAAAACTTTTTCTTGTATGTTAAGTACACTGCACTAATTCTTAGCTGACCTGAACTTAGAAATAATCAGGGAGAACTAACTTGGATAATTATTTTTAGATAAACATGATTTTTAAAGTCCTAAAAGAAGCCCCTGGCCTAAAACATTAAGTGTATGTTGTACATTTGGGGTATTTTATCATATACCGAAATTTATTCTACAATTACTGGATTTAAGTATTATCAAATATGTATGCAAAAAGAATATGCACAATAAGAAAATAAGTAGCAAATAAGAGTCACTTCAAAATATTTCTAATTAATAGGATTATATTCTTGATTCTAATTAATACGGTTATATGATTGATTATATTCTATATTGAAAATACTGTTATTGAGAATCAAAGCTTATTAATAAATATTAATTAAGTTTTTTTTTTATACTAAATTCTTAAGTCAATGCTGTGCCCCATAATTAAAAATATTTAAAATAAGGTTTTACAAAAAAAAAAATTCATTGATTTAAGCAGATAATTTACAAATTATTTAGTACTAGTTTTGCCTGTTATTTTTTTTCCCCTTGAAAAAAAGGTTTGCCTGAAAAAAAAAAAGAACAAAATGCACAAAAAGAATTAATAAAGATCAATATAGCATTGACAAATTAATTTAAACAAATAAGGATTATTTGTAATTTCGTTAATTAAAAGTTATCTCTCACTATTAATTTTTTTATTTTTTACTTCAGAATTCTCATTGTTAAGCACTTAGTAACATTAAAACCTAGATGTCATTACTTATATTTTTTTTTCCTTTGTCCCTTGACATAAAATAGTTAATCTTATTTTGAATTAAAAATGTATATTTCTTTAAAGTAAATATAACTAGACAACAAAAGACAGTTTATAAACAATCAATTTAGTACTATATATTTATATAATAACAGTATGTTATATTCTGCTATATGCTTAGATCAAATTTATCTGCTTTCTCCAATTTTATTAAAGTTTATATTTATCAGAAAAGGCTTACTAATTTTTCAATCTTTTTAAATAAAGAATAGAAATTGGAGAATATTTGGCTCTTTTAATAATAATTTAATTTAATTAACTAAAAGAAGTGCAATAGCATTACAACTTGCTTTATGAATTCTCATTTATTCCTTAGAAGCAAATTATTCATTAGTAGCGAGACAATATATACATATAAAATATATATATTTTACATAGATTATAAATCAGAAAATAAAACACTCAGTTATACTGCATTTTCATTCAGACAATGCTAATTTTAACAAGAGCCATTTTATCCAATTTTGAGAAATTGATAATAGTTGTAAGTTACTCGTTATGCAAATATTGTAGTGTTTTATTAATGAATCATTAAAAATTTGTATGGATGATAACATGAAGTGAGTTATGAACTATCAGCATGATTCATTCCAAACATAATAAATACATTAATTTATTAAATAATTAGCTAATTTAAATATTAAAAAAATACACAGTACATTTAGTTTTACTAACTGTATTATATAAAATACATTATTTATAACTTAAATAGATAAAACTATATTTATATAATTTATAATTATTTAAGTACATATGATTAAAGAGGGGGATTAAAAATACATACCAAATGATAGTATACTTATTGTCTATTTTCATATTTTCTGCAATAATAAAGGTGGAATTCCAGTTCTTAACACCTATTAAAATATTTATTTAATGAAATAGGTATAGGAAAACATTTTCCAGAATTAAACAATAAATTATTTTAGAAAGAGTAATTATAATTTTTATACTTTTGTTTTACTATTCTGTTTAAAACAATGAAAATAGAATACAATTTAACTAACACAGGAATATAATTGATTTTTTATATTCAAAAAATCTTTAAAAAAAAGAAAGAAATTGAAAAGATACATTTGAAGTTATATTCACAAACAAAGCAACCAAATATGCATTTCTTTTATTCTCTTAAAATTCGCGTTAGAATGTGCGATGGCAAGCGAATAAAAACCTTTAACAACATACGACTTTTTGAGACTTAAATTTCTTGAAAAATTTTTAATTAACAAATTAAATAAAAATGAATGCCAACACATACATGACGTTTTAATTTTCAAGAAAATTATGGGGGAAAAATATCAAAATGTCTCAATGAGCTTATTTAATTTTATATTGGAGTTGGACATAATTCCAAAAAAATTATATTCGTTACTTAATAGAAATAAATATTAATTAAACAATGTTTCAAAATCAAAAATGTTTAAATATTAAAAATAGAAAACAAAAATAATTTTTATTATTCTCATAAACTATTGATAGACAATATTTTTATAAGAAATAACTTTTTTACTTTATATTAATCAACAACCACGATACGAAACAATATCTATTGGTAAACAAATAATGCGTAAGATATAAATAAAAGTTTTGACAAACCTTTAGAATAACGATAGAAATAATTACAGAGCTTATTTTTCACGCATAGATACTCATCAATGTGCTACAGTGAATGTGTACTGGTTTACTTTCAACACCGGTAGGTATCGATACCCGAACCAGGACTTTTAACACACGTCAGTGATCAAAACACTATTAAAAAATATATTGAAAATGTTTAAAATTTTGATTGCAAACATTAAAAATAAACAAACATTTATCATTTTTCTGCATTACTTATTTGTAAATAATTATGTTTTCACTAGAACTTCTAGAACAGCTATACCTTGAGAATGAAATAGAGACAGAAGGAATTTATACATCAAGATTCCCCTTTTTATAATTTATCACAAAACTCTGAGGAAGATTAATATTTTATAAAATTTCTTTATTTCATTAATATAGCGTATCAACTCTCAAGATATTATGATAATTAGACGCAAATCAACTACATCAACGATGGCTGAAAAAAGGAAACCGAAGAAAAAGATTTTGTACCATCAGTCGAAAAAATAGTCGAGTATCGTGACCCTTTGAAAAATATTCAAAAACACAAAATGACCTCTATTGCATCTCTGTGAATAAAATTTTGGACGAAAGGGAGAAGGGTATGCTGGGGGGGGGGAATATAGCCTAGTCACACAATTCTTGTGAAAACTGTTACACATAATTTTGTAGAGGTTCGCTAGCCTAAAACTTCTCCAACTGTTATAAAACCGTGAGATTTTGTTCAGATACCATCTCGAAAGTGAGATATGCAGGAAGATCTTCCTCACCTCTGGCGTTAAATGTTTCTGTGACCTCTGGCGTTAAATGTTTCTGTGACTAGAAAGCATAGATCTCAAACGAGTAATCCACAGCAGGGATTTCATAGGGATGAGGGATGGGTAAGGCTTCTGGAAAGATGTCAAAAATTCGAATTCCTCCCCAGCAGAAAAAATAGTGGAAGATTGAGCTGATGTCACTTGAGATACGGCTGATGGATATTGGTCCGGTCAAGGAATCCAATAGGTTTGGGAAGATAGTGTATCGTGGGGTAACGAATAGCATAATTTATTATTATACGATCGACTGATTTATAATTATATCGCATATTATATACATTAATTTTAATTATATCGTGATAATTATATAACGCCTTAGCAGTGATGGATTTAGGTTCGATGGCGCCCTAGGCCCAAGTTAATTTGACGCCCTTATATATAAAAAAATAATAATACAAATAGTAATAATGGTTTAGAATTAGCAATAAAATTTTTATGCGAGATTTAAAAAAAAAAAAAAAAAAATAATAAAGTTTTTGAGTAACCGGACAAAGGTACAATTAAATATGGTGAATTAATATTTTCCATTATAGTGATAGCAAACAAACGCTACATTTCTATTTTTTAAGAAAAATTTATGAAAAATCCAACGTCAATAGATAAATGCTATACTTAACGAAATTTTTTTTAGTATCTATTTGTTAGATATTTTAAATTTTACTACTTACACGATTAATTATTTAAAAAAATAATTCTACCCTTTAAAGATTGACATCTTGAGGTTGTCAAAGAAAAAAAAAGAAGCATTAAAATTCAATCTTACAGTTGATAAAAACAAAAATTGACTTCAAATATTTGCCGCCTCGAAAATTTTGGCTCCCCTAAAAATTTGCCGCCCTAGGCCCGGGCCTAAGCCTAAATCTGTCACTGCGCCTTAGGTGGTTGGAAGCTTGGAATGTTTAGGTTCCATGCATCTTTTTGAGGAATTTCAGGCCAATCGGGTCAATGTGGAAGGTGGCAGAGCATGCGCTTCCCTATTTAAAGGTCTTGTGCGTATTAAAAAGAGACTATTGTTGTTGGAATTGTTCTTTTCTGTCCTTTGGCATGACATTGAATCCAAACAATGACTTTTTGTACGTTGAGCAACGCATAGAGCACTCCAGCCGTAAAGAAGCTATGTATTGTTTACTGCTAGAATATCTAAGTAATTGATAGAATGATACAGTTATTAAGACATTAATTAGGAAGAAATTTTCAGAAGCAGGGAATTTAATGCCCGTTTCTAAATATCTTATACTTTGTAATTAACAGCACATAAAATTTATATTGCTTAAAAAAAGTTCACGAAATTGAATAAAAAGCAAGACATTAGATTGTAAGGACACGTGCAATAGCGACATAACTGAAAGAGGACTCATTAATTATGCTTTTCAGTCACTCACCATCAAGAAAAAAATAAAACCAAAACTGTTGTCAGATTTCCATACTCGAAATGAAAGTTTTCTAATATAATCTGCTCTTATAGCGAATACTATTGCACAAATATAGTGGCGAGAAGTGCTCTTGCAGTAGACACTCAGGATAAAGTTATCAACCGAAGAAATCGGTACTCCAGTTGAACGAAATCAAACTACAGTTAGTGTTACCAGATCTGAAGATAAAAAGAGCAGGATTGTACTCCAAAAGTAGCAGAATAACACCCGTTTTTCTCTTTTAAATTCCCGACTATAGCAAATTTGGCTGCTACATTTATCCCTATTAAACTACTTCCCGCATATTCTAGTAACAGCCCCTCGTAACTGCTATACCTCTGTAATTTATCGTTGGCTATGACTCTCAGATGCCTCATTGCTTACCTCAACTCTCATATAGCAATGTATCAGAATAAGGAAGATCTCTTTTCTACCACCTTGAAGCATTCTCTTCATCAAGAAATTTTCCTTGTTTAGGTAATTCTTTGAGTTTCGGGCAGATTTCTTGCACAAAGCACGGCAATTTTACGTTTATTGATTTTCAAATAATTCATTTTTAATATTTCACTGAACTTAATTACATGTGAGAGTTGGAAAGAAACATGCATGCGATCGAACATTGAACCTAAGAAACTTGAATATACTGTGTTAAACAAATACAAAAAAATTAGACTGAAGAATATGTGCATTTAAGAAATTGTGATGCTTCGAATAATGATCATTCAAATCCGTTGGTTTTCCTAATTGCACAAATAGACATACACAGATGAGAAGACATATGATTGAAACTATGGCATAACTATAATTTTATTGCTTATAAATAAGGCAATAAAATTTTGAGCTCTCATAAAAAATGTTGTGCAATTTTTTATTATTTTTATTTTATTGATTTTGCAATATTCTATCATATGATTTAAAATTGAAATTTAAGCAAAAATGACAATAAACAAAAAAATAAAAAAGCAAAATAGTTCAAAATATATTTTATTATTATATAATTCCATTTTTGTTCACTATGGAAATATAAAATTTACATATTTCTAGATTTTTTTATCACATTTATAAATAAAAAAATAGTTCTTACATCCCATACAATAAAATGTAATGTAGACAAAATATCCAATAAATATTTAAAATGACATATGGCACAAAATATGTCAAATACATGAGTAAAATTATGTTTAAAATAAACTAACAAATATGCCAAACATAACACACGTTTCACAAACAGATTATTGAAATTCACACATTATTATTTCCCCATTGATGGTAGTTCATTTAAAACAAAAAGCCATTATGAATGCTATAAGCAATATATGTATATTACCTAAATATGCTTAAAATTATTTAAAAAAAAACCTCCTTCAGTAGCAACTAAGATAACCTCAAATAACATTATCAATCTTCAAGATTGCATGGATTTTATCAATTCAGCAGTGTCTCAAGTATTGTATTCACCAACAGAGAATGTTGCATACTGCTCATGATAATTAGTTTTTAATTAAATATTTTGGAATGGTAACAGCATGTTTATGTAATTATATATGAGAGAATTAGTACAATTATCTGAGGCCTGCTGGTTGAGTGACTAGCGCTCGATGCACCATAGGTTTCGGTTCGAATTCTAGCAGTGCCATGGATGTTTGTAGTGGTTCGGAATCCACCTTAAATCACAGGTTCCGTCTAATATGGCTGCTGACAACCCTATCCTGTAAAATAAAGCCTATCCTATCTCGAAATCTGCCAGTAGCCAGATTTTGTTTTTTTTTGTTTGTCGATTTACGGTCATTTTGGGTAATTATACCGAGACCTACAGCTTAAAGTGGATTCCGAATCACTAATAAACATCCATGCCCCCACCATTATTCGAATCTGTAGCCTGCGATACCAAAGGTCAGAGTGGTAGCCAATTGGCCATCAGGCATCAGGTTGCGCCAAATGAAGAATATTACAATTATATATTTCGATACAACAAACTAAAATGGACATTTCTTATAATTCATTATATGATAAAAAGAGTCTTATTTGAGAGTTCTTGAAAAATTACGCGTAAATAAGGACAAGTATTCATCATCATCATCAATGGCGTAACAGTCCCATAGTGGGTCAAGGACCCGGAACTCGAACCCGAAAACTGTAGCACCGAGCGCCAGAGGCTAGTCAATCGGTCATCAGGACTTAGGAACACTTCAATCGGCGGAATAAATTCGAGATAAAGTAAACTCGATTGTTATCAAATTAGACGTAGAAGTTTAAATGAAAAATTTACTTGCAATTTTGAAATATCGGATCAGAATGTAATTTGTGGGGATATAGAAACAGGCTTTTTGGTTATAAGAGCTACGAAAAAGGAATATTGTCCTGACTGATTCGGGAGATGTTCTAAGTTCATTCATAAATTAGCCGGGTCAGATATTTATGGGGAACTACAAGAAAGACATGAGTTTCTACTATATGGAATTGTTGCCATAGAAATCCAACTTGGATCGTTAGTGCTAGGTATGAGGCCTGAAGAGGGAAAGTTTGGTTTGGTTTTGCCATTCTACGGTCATTTTTTGTACACTACGGCAAATCAGACCTGTACATACACTTGAAAGTGGATTCGAATCAATAATAAACATCCATGCCACCGCCAGGATACGAATCTGAAATCTGTGGCATCAAAGAGAACAACATTTGGTTAACAGGTCACTGAAGAGAAAAAACCGAAGCGAGAATTGCAACACTGGTTACTTCATTGTTCTTAAAAACAAATATTTCATATTTATGAAATCTAAATGGCATTAAAGATCAACTGAAAAGGTGTCAAAAGTTGAACAAGAAAATATTACCAAAGATAATTTTTTTGAAAACAGTTACATTTAACAGGCATTTTTTTTTCGAATGCAGCTGGAAAATACTTAGACTTTGATCTTTATATTCTTATGACATATAGTCATAAGAAAGAGCTGACACCGGCGTTACTCACCTTAGCACTACCAGGGGGAGCGTGTAGCTGAGATAAGATACGGACGCGGAGTAACAATGCCTCCACAACGCTCTACGATCCTATTAGACCGGGACCTATGGTTTAAGGGGTACTGCAAACATCCATGGCAACCCCGACTCGAACCCGAAACCTGTGGTACCGAGCGCTAGCCACTCGGCCATAAGACACCCCCATTTAACGGACAATAAATATGAGATTCTACTTCCTGCTTAGATGGTTCTAGCTCTCTCTCAGATCGCAAGAGAAGATGAAATAAAACAATGCAAAAACTTCTCACCAGTAATTTATATTAAGAATGCGATAACATTTTCATGCATTGGCTTGATAACAAAATCAATGAAAAAATTCCTCTTGTAGATATGGAAACTACTTATCTCATTGACCTGTTCCTGAAAATTTTACACCGAACATAATACAACATCCACTTGGCCAATTTTCCCAGTATTAAACGATTGCTTATATTGCGTCGTTAATCTGATAGAAGCGATCTCAAACATGCTCATGACATTAAAAAAAAAATGAAATCGGACAAATAGCTGATATAAAGAAAACTCCTTCAAACCATTGTATGTAAGAAAGATAGAGAATACTTAAGGTTCATGTGGGAGGAAAATAAGTATTGCAATAATTATCGAACGTTTCGTCATACAAGGGTAGTGGAGTAAAGATTATAACTTTTTTTTATTAAAAGTGGTTTTAGAGCATCGCATCAAAAATAACGAACATTTATATCCATGTATTGCAACCATTATGAAGAATGGCTATTTTGCAATCTTGCCACCAGCATCACTAATGAAGATTGGTTTGGTTCTACGGTCATCTTGGGTACACGAGGCCTAAACAGACCAGAATCTACAGCTTAAAAGTGGATTCGAACCCCTCACAACAACCCCTCAAACATACATGGCACCGCCGAGACTCGAACATAAAACCTGTACCGAGCACCAGAACGCTAATCACTAGTCATTTTGTTAATGGTGCCAAAAAGAACTGATGCCTAAAGTGTGGGATTCGAACTTTGAGGGTGAGAATCTTCACATCAGATGATAGATAATTCAAAGGAAACAACATCCGTCTTAGGTTTAAGATGGAATAGTTATTTTGGATGATTTAAATATCAATATGAATGTAGGGCTGGCAACCCTACCCTGTAAAAAGAAAACATCTCCCTGTTTCGAAATTTGCCAGTAGGTAGACGGCCTTAGCCCACTATGGGACTGTTGTGCCTATGAAGTGGTTAGAAGAAGCAGACAGCAAGAATATAGAAAACAAACTGTTTTGGCTGCAGCACATAAAATATTTCATCAATAGGATTCGCTTCATCTGAAACACATCACCCTAAACTTATGTTGCATAAAATTTGTAAAATTTAGTCTGAAATGGGATGAAGAAATCTGATAGTTTTCAAGAACAATTTTTTCATGCCTTAAAAAGAACACGAAATATTGGATTAAATTAATATTCATAGATGGATAAAATTATCCAAAAATTGTTTGGAAAATTGATCATTTGCATTAACTGTAAAGATGTTAAGGTAAATGAAAAATCTAGTATATAAACATAAATTTAAAATAACAAATAAAACAGACTTAACTCTAAAAAATCTGATGTGCAATTTTCATAAGTGCATAGAACATCAACATTTTTATCAGTTCAATGTAACAAAATCTAAAAATATAATGTTTATGTCTCTCATAAAAGCCATTCAATAAACTTATAAAAATCCATTTTTTTTTCTACACAAAGAACAAGCTAAACTGTTTTGTTACAAAATTCATATTTTAATAATTAGACTCAACAAAAATTATTCTAATCATATTAGAATAATAACCACAAATAAAATAACTTTAACAAGTTATATTAGAAATATGTGTAAATTAGTTTTAAAATTAAAAAAATACAAATTTACATCATCATCACCATTCACTAAAACCTTACCCAAATAACTAAAGACATTATTCTATTGGTCTATCATGATTATTTCATTCTATTTTATAATTAATGATACAGAAATATACATAAAAATTATTTAAATATAAAATGTGATAAATACAGTGCATGCATGCATCATAAAATTGACTTTTAAATAATAATATTAATTTAAAAATTATTTTTAAAATAATATTGTTTTCATTATAAAATTTTTTTTTTTTTATTAAATTTAGACTACTGTGTATGTAAACAAAACTTTCTTATTAGATTTTTTTAACTATAATTAATTTTTTTTTTATTTTGTGCTCTAAAATTATATATTTTTAAAAAAAAATTAAAACATGGCATTCTTAAGGCTCCTTCCCACCGAGGCGACACGCGAGAAAATTTTTCGATCTCTTCACAGCGAAACCTCCGAAATAGCATTACGCCCTAGTGAAATTCCGCTTCGAGTTGAAAGTTGGTCACCTCGAAGCGGTGGATTTCAAACCGGTTTCAGGCGAACGTTATGAGGCTAGTGATTGGTCAAATCTTGTCGCTTAAACGCTTCTCGCCTCGGTGGGCACAGCCTTTAATAAAAGAAAATTTTTTAAAGTAATTTTTTAATAGATGTTTTTAAGATAGCAATCAACTTAAACAATGCATAAATATGGCACAAGAACTGAAAAATATAAAATATATTTTAACAGAAAAAATCTGCAAATAAAATGAACAAAAGTGCATATATTAGTTAAATAACTTAACATTTTTTTTAAAACAAAATTTAACGATAACTGAATTGAAAAATTATTATGATACTTCAATTCTTAAAAAATAATATTTTTAATATTAATTTCAAAAAAATTTAGGAATAAAAATTATTTATAAATGTTAGAGATATACATTTAATGCATAATAAACTTCCTTTTTTTCAACAGTAAAATAATAATAATAAATAAACAAATAAATAAATAAAACATTTGACACAGTACTTTTTAATAAATATAGTCAAAGTTTGATTTTACTATTAGAATTTGACACTTTTGAAACAGAATGCATAAATTAAATATATATATATATATGTAAAATAAAGTTCAATATCAGTTATAGTTGATCCACCACTTGTGAATTTTACTAAGATAAAAAACTTGCATAAACTTATATTTAACTATACATAGAGAACCTTATCTAAAATTTTAAATGTAAATAAAAAACAGACACTAAAACTTATAATTAAATATAACATTTTTCATGTATATAAGTTGCCTCATGTATCATGCATATAAGTTGCTGTCCTTCGAATAAGTTTTGAATCTCTCATTTAATTTAAGTTAAGTTAAAATGACTTTGAATCATAAAGAGTGAATAAAAAATTCCTTTACAAGAGTAACTAAATTAGTTTTCTAGATGCAAATTATTATTAGAGCAAAAAAAAATTCATAAGTTAAAATACAATTAATAATTAAATGGTATTAATTTTTATAGCAACTTTTTATTTACAAACACAATTTTTGAATTATTTAATTATTATTAGCCAAAACTAATTTTGATCATTAACCACTTATATATATGACGGTTTTCAAACGGAGTTTTGAATCACTCATCTTAATTATAGTTAAAGACGATTTTGAATCATAAG